>SNQJ01S0003795.1:256989-283656 GCA_010110895.2 Picea sitchensis | reverse complement strand
AATATCCAAGCTAGGGCTCTCATACCCTCGACTCCTATTTATACTAAAAAGAAGCATCTAGAGGAAGATCCTTCTAGAAGTGAAAGCTTCTATTAGGTCTTCTTACATCCGCCTAATTATCTTTTATTGAAAGGTCTTATTAATATTGACCTTTATTACATCCGAATACATTAATCTACCCATGTGCGGGTTAGGACCTTAACATCTTTCTTCAAAGCATCGAAGGAATCATGGGCTCACTCATCCCAGATAAAAGGGGTGTCCTTCTTCAAAAGATGCATGAAACCTTTAGTGATAGTCGCATAGTTCACTATAAACCTACAAAGAAAGTTATCTTTCTCCTATAAACCCTGAAGTTGTCTAATCATGTGTGGGGGAGGAAATCGAAGTATTGCCTCAACCTTAAGTGGATCTACCATGATCTCAGTCTCAAAAACTGGAAAACCTAAAAGATGACCATAATTAACACAAAAGATGAACTTGTGAGGGTTCAACTGGATTCTATAGTAACGACATCTTTCAAAAACAAGCTGAAGGTGAGTAACGTGATCTGCTCTCTTATGAGAGTGAGTAGCAATATCACCAAGGTAAGCTTCGAATATGTGCTTAAGATCATGAAAATCGAAATTCATGGCACTCTGAAAGGTTTCTTCGACATTTTTAAGGCCAAAAGGCATTTTCCGGTATGCAAAAGTATCCCAAGGACAAATAAATGGTGTCTTGTGTTGATCCTTGGGTTTGATTTGAATTTGATTATATCCTGAAAATCCATCCATAAAAGAAAATACTTTGCTTCCCGCACACTCATCGAGAATCTGATCGATGAAAGGTGTGGGAAAGTTATCTTTAGGACATGCCTTGTTCAGGTCACGTAAATCCATACATACACAGATGGTTCCTTTCTTATTATCTACTAGAATGAGGTTGGATACCCATTCGGTCAAGGGAATCGGGTAGATGAAGCCAACATTAAGTAGCTTCTCCACCTCTACCTTAATAGGAGGATCCTTTCGAGGGTTGACATCTCTAAGATGTTGTCGAACAGGTTTAGCATCTGGATGAGTTCTAATATCATGTTCGACAATACGAGGGTCAATCCCTGGCATCTCTTCATAGGACCAAGCAAATACATCTCAAAATTCCTTGAAGAGCTCAGTGTAGGTCAGGATTTCCTCTGGCGAACAATCCACACTAATATTTACGTTTTCAACCTTATTAGGGGTACGAGAGATGGAGATATGGATGGTAGGAGAGATGCTCGCCATATTTTCTTTGGCATAAATGTCGTGCATATCAAGCAGAACTACATCTTGACCAACTATCTCACTCAAAGTAGATCGAAAATCATCTCATTCGATTCTTTCAAGATCTAGGAGAAAATAAGAGTGGTGATGCATATCATTCCATGGTTTGTCGGAACCATTCATGGATTCGATGATGGCTTCATCCGAAGGAAAATTCCCATCAAGGAAATCATGTGAATAGGACAACGAAGTGGCCCACATGGGCCTAGACACAAGATCCTCCTTATTCGTTGGCAAGGGAACAAGATTAGTATCGGTGGAAGAGTTGAGAACAAATTGATATACAATCTCTGTTGTTGATAGTGGCATGGACATTCCATCATGTGAATGACCTTCACAAGATGAAGTTAGGGAAGGTAGGGTCCATGGGTCACTAAAATAAGAAGTGCGGAAAGGAAGGGACCTCCCTGTCGAGACGGGCCTGCTGGACATGGCATAAATACGATGACTCGGTGCCGAGAAGTTGAAAGTACCCATAAAGGAAGAATACATTCTGACACCGATATTTTCAGTTGTCAGCTGAGAATTGTTGATCACAGGGATTGACTGTCCAAGATATGCATTAGGAATAGAGCACGCAAAGGATAACTGATCAATCGTCATGATCTTCCCTTCATGAGGAAACAAAAGAGTACGGAAGAAAGATGAAATGATGATGATCATAGCATAATTCCAATTGTGACCTAGTAACAGGTTATAATCAAGAGGCACATCAACTACCTCCACTTCCACCTCTACCGTCTTCCCACCTAATTGGACCGGAAAGACAGGGAGAATATTGTGAGGGAGGAAGGAATGACCGTCGAAAGCAGTCAACATGTTCAATGACTTGGAAATATCCAGAGAACCGAGAGCTTTCCAATAGACTGGGGACATCACACACGTAGCAGTGCCTTCATCAACAACCACACGTTTGATGGGATAATTCAAATACTCCACATGGATTTGGAAAGCCACATGGTAAGGAAAGTGAGGCTTAACATATTTGAAGTAAACTTGATAACCTTTGAGCCACTGGGTTCTATAGCTCCTAAATCAGAGAGTAAGGAATTCCTCTATGAAGGACATGTCTAGATTACCTCCAAAGCCGACATCGCATAAGGGGTTTGAACCAGGTCCTCAACAATACAATAGTTTTGGGTAGCTCTAGCATTTAGATTATGGGTAGAGTGCTTAAGTACTTATTTCAGAATACGATGTCGTGGCTTTAGTTTCTCAATCTGTAAAGGCATCTCCAGAGGAGGAGGAGGAGATTTTAGACCAAGAATAGTTTGTTTAGAACTATAGTCCTGAGATCAAGTGGCTACATCAATTTTCACATCGACCATATTGATACATAAACGGTCACAATCCTGCGACTGTTGGTTTTGACCTCCAACAGCTACATTTCCATCATTCGAGGATCTTGAGGCTAAGTATTGATTATGATGGAATGGATTCACCAGCACGGTGGGAGATTGAGCTAATAGCCTTGCAGCATCTGCAAGTTTGTGGCATAAATGTGTAAGGTGATCATGTGTGCAAAGCTTACAGGGAAACTTCACCTTACATCTTTGTCGTTTTCCCTCTCCAACATTACTACTCATATTATCATTATTATTATTGTCCTTAGGTTTGTTACCATTTTTCCCACCCTTACGGTTGTTACATCCTTCTTCTTATTCCCTCTTGGTTGTTGGTTACCATTTGGGTTGTCCGACGATTGCACGGAATCTACATTCGCCGACTAAGTGGGGTTGGAAGACATAGACGAGGTTGGTCCTCATGTAGAATGGCTTAAAGACAACTCATTCAACTGGTTTGTCATCGAGTCTGCAGAATTTACATTGGCGAAACCTACAATGCCATGGGAATGAGGTCCGAGTTTTTGCCTAGGGTCGTAAGTAGACCGCGGTGCATCAGGAAGAAAGTGGTATAACATCCCAGACTGATCAGATATAAAATCTAACTGTTGGGCCCTAAATATTGCTTCTTCTTCAGTGGTAACCCTAGAAGTAGTAGCATCCTTCGAGATAGGAGGGTGAAAAGACTTAAGAAACCATCCTAAAAGAAAGGATGAGGGTATAGGGGTGTTAATCAACCTCTTCCATCTACGCCACTCCTGGATATGGTATGATATATGATTGGCGGTGTCCTGGCGTAAAGTAGACAATAGTTCTAAGCCAACATCATAATGGATGGGAAAATGGAATTGGTTAAGAAATACCATCACCAACCGACTAAGAGTCCCATACGCCCCCTTGGGTAGCTCAATATACCATTTCGTGACAACTCCAATGAGGGTGCGTTGAAATAATCTCAAACGAATAGAATCGTCATTATGAGAATTTGATGAGCACCAAAGGTGAAAGGTAGTGATGTGATCACCAGAATCCTCTCCATTCTTACCCTCAAACTTTGGAATGTCCGAAGGAAGTTTGGTGGGGATAGGGGGCCATGTAGGATCGTGACTCACAAGGTAATTCATTAACTTAGCCAAATATGGAAGATTAAGTGTTTCCAGAATAGGGAGATGGGGTTTTGAAATATGGCCCCAACCTATCAAGAAATATTGCGCTTGCGGATTTGCAGGCTATCCAGGGTTCTGGTAAACACCATGGCCCTGTCCGACATTATAAGGCCCTCCTCCGGGATGATTTATATAAGGTTGGTTGGGAATCATTCTAGCTGGAATGTTCTATTGAGTGCTATAGAAACTGCCCCCATCCAAATTAGATCCAGGTTGGGGTTGCCCAAAGTGTGAAACTAACCTCCTCCGGGTTGGAATCCGAAGGATAGAGGAATATTTGTCATGCCAAAAGTATTGGTCGGAATCTGCATCGAGGAGGTAAAATTGTAGGACGGAACTTGAGCCGAAGATTGTCCTCTAGGTTGACTATTCCACCCAGAAGTAGGAGGATTGGACCCAGGGTTAAAAGTAGGGATACCTCCCATATTAGGAGTCATTTGAGGGATTTGAGATCCACCAAATGGAAAAGGAGTGTAGGGAGGTGTACTTCCCCCAAGCCCAATGCTATCATTAGGGCCAACAACTGGGATGGAGTTCAAAAACTTTGAAGTGAAGCTGGGAATACCATAAGACTAGAATCCATAGGGATGGACTGAACATTGTAGCGCGATGAGTGGCCAAGAGACCCAAAGGAGTTCGAGGTAGTAGCTTGAGAATTAACTATATACCGGGCCATAATAATGATAGGTACCTACGACACTACAACCATAGAGGTTGCAGGGGTCAAATGGGTGCCATTAACTATAGTGGGTATGGGAGTCGAAGGGCTTCCATAATTCTGAATACCAGGTTTAGTACTCATCCTTGTAGAATCACAATTCTGAATGTGGACATGTGTGTGCCATGTATAATAACTCTACACCTTTTATAAGGAAAGGACACGAAATATGGTGGTAACTGTAACAAGCGATGGGACCGGTGGGGAGGCTGGTCCAACTCCACGATGGCTCAATACTCTAAAGATAAAAAAATATCCTAGGGCAAGCTAGTAATCAAAGATCACACCAAAAGTCAAATGACCAAAAAGCATGCAAACGGGGTAAAGTGGCTGAGTGGCCTCCCTCCCTAAAGAAGGTATGTCTCGCCCAAGAGGAGTCTGAGACTCCCTGCTAAATATCGGAGGTAACAAAATTAGTTATAAGGGCCCTCATTGGCATAACAACGAGTTGATCAAATCCCCGCAGACAGGTAATCCTCCATAAAGGTTGTGTGTTGTCCGACCCTTATCTGACCTATTGTGCATGCATAATAACCCTTGCAAGTAGCCTATGAGACACCTAAGTCAATAAACTAATAAACCATTGTATAATCGATGCACATGCAAGCAATCATAAGTCAGGTCCACCGTATGGGCAGGGTAGCAAAGCCCAAAACCTTGAAAGCACCACCTCTCATGGAGGTAAGGGTACTAACAAGATCCCCAGATACAAATAGATCATCAAGAATATCTCTGATGCTAGGAAGGTATCGGGGCGATATCCCTTCAATCGACTTCACACGACCTCATGATTAACTTCGGTGTGAGCGGAGCCTCCTGATCTTACCAATTATACAATGGATTTCTCCACTCCCTGACTCAAACACATATGTTGACTTAATTGCCTTGGAGAAGTTTACTCACAAAATCCTATTCCAAGGCATTAAATCCTAGGCTAGTTTGTGCAACCTAGAAAATAAAATCATTACTAATAAATTTGAAATTATAACATTGATTTTATGGCCGTGATTACTCAAAAATGTATGGTGATGAAACTCATGGTGTTATGACTTTGCAAGAAAAGTAAATATGAAAACAATGCAAAGTCCTAACTTTAACTTTTAATGAATGATATGCCTCTAAAAAATGATGCAATTTTCAAATTCAACTCTGCAATTCAGAAGTAAAAATTCCATTTTTCACTATATGCACTAAGCTAATGATAAAAACTCAAAAGACAAAAATGCTAAGCAATGAAAAATGCCTATTTGTTTTTGTATTTTCAATATATCGAATCTAAAAATGCATGGACTGAAAAGTAACTTGACATATATCCCTACTGTGTATAAAAAAGAGATAACTCAAGCAGTATATCAAGCAACAAAGAACCCAGCCTAATGTACAAGGACAATAAAAATGAAAATATGAAGAGAAAGACTTCGTCCAAAAATTCAACCAAAAGAGGGTTTCCTGTCATCCCACAAGCACTCAATAAGCACAATAGAGACCTGAGAAGGCTCAACAAGCATCAAATCCCACCCAACAAACACCAGACCAAGAAAATAGGCAAGGAAAAGAGGTGTACGTAATTGTTTAAGAAAATAGAGCGTATATATGCAGTTTGCAGTGAGACAACCTGCGTGTGTATGCGACTATCAAGGCAAAAGGTGCATATATGATTTGAAACAAGGCCAGGAAAGGGAGAATGGTAGAAAAATCAGACCCGAAGTGAACAGGAGCTATCAAGCAATGATACGACAAGAACCACAATAGAAACGAGATAAATCTAAGGATAAAAGTACTTCAAACACTAAGAAAGAAAAATCAATCCCCAATACTGTTGCCAATTTTGTTACGAGGAAAATCTCTCTATGGCTAGGGTAAACCACAATAGATGGAAATGACTACAAAAATCAACTCTATTCCAACAACATTCTATATAAACCAATGTGCAAGCAAGATAAGAAAGAGGCCTACCTTGTCCATATGTTCAATGATGTCCATCGTTGAGCACTTTGACCCAAAGTAATATACCTGCAACAAGTTCTCAACAAACAAGGGAAATAAAGCATATGGTGGAAATGTAAAACGTTAACACATTCAATAGAATAATCCATCAATATACATAACAAATACACCGATGGATAATAATTCATATATTTTCAACATATCAATTGGATGGGAAAGGAGTATTTATATTAATAAATGATCAACAGAAGTGAAACTATTACGGACTTCTGTGTTGGCACGTTTCAGAACCGAGAAGTCGAGTTCCTTCCAACTGGGCCTCCACCACTTCAATCCTCCACCAAAGCCAATATCATATAAGGGAGAGAAAGAGGTTCTCCTTCAATAAGGGAAGAGATTGGGGGTTGAACACTGAGTTCAGACTTAAAGGGCAAAGGGATGCAGACTCAATATGAAGTAAAACATTTCTCCAGAGCAACTTTGCTCTCAAAGTTGAATTCTCTCCTCTTTTCCATAGCTCGGAATTGGCTTCTTTATAGCATTCAAAATGCAACTGAAGTGCTGAGTCAAAATGTTTCCAGTATATGGAAGGCCAAGGATCATAGATCTCTTGTCGTGACATGGAAACTCGACATTTAATTTTCATTTTCTGGCACAAATCCCGATGTACGCGGGTTGTATTGGAGAAGAATGCATATATGCTTGTTGTATAGGGTGAAATATGTGTACGAGTGGAAAAACTTTATATTTTTGTCCTTGGACTTTAGCAATAGGGAATACAAGTTTGCACAGGGAAATTGAATAAGGCCCTCTCTGTAAGATTTCATAGGGTGAGGCATATATTTCCCTAACACTTCTCTTCTCTTTGACTAATATTCTAAAACTTGACTTGCATAGCCAATCTCTATTCATACTGGAATGATGCACATATTCCCCCTTTGCTAGCTGCATAGAATTATTTGACATCCATTTTTTTGAAACATTTCTTCAACTGCATTGCTGAAATTTCTCTGATAGCTACAACCCTAGGAATTCCTTGGACGGTTCTCAGATTCCTTTTTCATCTAGGAAAGTGAATTCCTTGTGATGGAAGTCTAAGATAGTATGTTGTTGTTCCAACCAATCCATACAGATTTAACAGTCATATGAACCCAAAGGAAAGATATTCCAACTTGCCTTGGTGCTCATCCCAATCATGCCCATTGGACCCGACTTAACCAAACCAATTACTTTTCTCTTGGATCTCGTAGCCAACTATACCAGCCAATATTTCCCATGCTCAATTCTTGGAAATTTCAATCTTTCCACTACCTTGGAATCTATATATCTATGACTAGCTCCTGAATCAACTAAAATAGTAAATGCATGGTTATGGATCATACCTTCTACTTCATTCATGTGTGATTGAAACTCTACTTTCTTGTTTTCTAGGCTGCATAGATCCTTGGTATGCTTCTGATGCAAACCCCCTCTTCCTCTTGGGTTACAATACCTCATGGTCTAGGATCGATCAATTTAATGGAGTCGAATTGGCTCTCAGGCTCCTACTGAGCCCCAAACCCTTATCCATAGGCTTATGTTTCCTCCTCGTGCTCGAAATAGAAAAAAAGGATATATTCAAAACCCACAAAATCCTTTAAGGGACCCTTTCCCAAGTTAGGGGCCAATCCGATGATACCTGAGGAATTTCAGGACTTCTCACTCCAACTGGTGCAGGTCCAAACTCACCTAACCTTTTGGGTGCTTCTCTAAGCTTCTCGTGCTTCCAAAATCGACTTTCGGGCCCTAGCCCTTTTTCCTTTGGTGGTGATAGCATATGACCATGGATATGACCAAGTGCAAAACCAATAGGCTCTTACTTCACGCTTCAGAGTTTCGGTCTTTAGGTATTTTCAACCCACCACAATGCTAATATCCCAAACTTAGAACTCACGAAGTTCACAACTGATGTGAGAGGGATAAATGGTCCCCTCTCTCTATCCAAATCAATGACCAAAAATAACTTTGGGACTCTGTGCTTAAGGATTTCCAAAGTATTCAGTGCCATAAACCTCTGGAGTGACAACTCTCCGGAGTGTTAGATCTTCTGACATGCGTCCACGACTGTCAACGGTCATGATGAACTACATCGCTTCAACCTTCGGGAGTGCTCAACCCACGCGACCCCACTTTCCATTGAAGTGGCTATCCTTTGAAGTGAAGGATATGATGAAACTTGTCCTCTACTGACGGATGGTGTAAATGAACTCCAACTCTTTGGCCCTTGGTATTTATTTCTCCATCCAACTCCATCTTCCTCTGGATCATTCCTGATCTGGAGTGCAGGATTTGATGACACCTGTCCCTGTGGGATCAACAACCTAGATCTGCTTCGACTACCGATGACCTACGAAGTTCTCCACCCTTTTTCACTAGCTTCCTCTAAAATGCGGGATCTTCCACCACATGTCTCCAAACAATGGACGAATAAGATATTCTCCGCTACTTCGGGCTTCAGGGATTTTCAAAGTACCACACTTCAAATTTTCCAGAGTTAACGATCTACTATCACGTGTCCTCCTACACTAACGGCTAGGATTTACTTTTGTTCTTTGAGCCTTCAGAAGTTTTTCACACTCCTCGATTGAAATATCCTGGACTATGATTGCTCTAGATTTCATGATCTGTTGACATGTACTTTCAGGCACCAACGACGAGGATCTACTCCATCCTTCGGAGCTTTGACGATTTCTCTCTCCTATGCACTCGAGCTCAAAATGCCTGAATTTCACGAAGTCCAAAGGACTTCAAGAAATAACCTTCATGCAACTTACCTAGATCTTAAGACTCTCTATCCTTTGTGCTCAGATCCAACAACTGGGATCTGTCTTCCACCTCTATGTGCTCCTCCATGTCTGGATGTAAATCTTTGACGATCCAGATCAAATCTCACAACCAATATGACGACTGTAGTAGCTCCTCCCTCTTGAGATTTTTTACTTCATTTTGATGAAGGAACTTTGAAAAGATTCAATGGTTTCAGCCTTTGATTCATTTGTGAGACCGACTTCTTGGATATCGACTACCCTTGTGAGAAAATGCTATCCCTCCTAAGCTCCCAAACTTGAAGCAAGTTTGTCTGTGCGCACTTGTGCTCTCTCTCCTGAGATTTTAAATTGCTCTGACTTCCAAATGGTCTCAACCCTTCTCTCCCTCAAAGGATTCTTGCACCCTCCTATCACTCTGTGTACTCCTTGCACTATCTCTATGCACACCTGGCAGAGTTTACAGGGTTTTCAGTAACTCTAGTTGTGCCTCCTCTACACAAAATTTTCTTACTTCTTTCGATGTGGTATGTTGAATCAAGAATATTTATAGTTCCTTCTCTAAGCATTTTTATGTTATTAAAACAAGAATTTGGGTGCTAGCCCCCTTTTTCTTCGATCCCCAAATCATGTGACTACAAGTTGTGACCAAGCGCTAAGTTGATAGGCTCTTATCTGAAACTTCAGTGGTTCAAAACTTCTTCTCTCATTTCTTTTGAATGTCGAACTAAAGAATACGTGGAGTGGGGTGGATCTACGTTCCATGAATCCTCAACAACTAACGGCTGAGATTTACTATAGAGCTCCGACTTCGTGAGTTTTCGAAGTACAACGGCATAGATTCACCGGAGTGTCGAATCACCGAATTCACAAACAACACATCAAAAGTCTGCGCCTTCTAGTTAACCAACGACCATGATCAACTCCGAGACTCTGAGCTTTGGGAGTTTCGGACTATCAATACTCTCCATTCTTTCAGAGTGATGAATTACCAGACTGTTGCGTCTGTTTCCATGTGCCCTCTCCTGATCAATGGTCAAGATTAAATTTGGAACTCCAGGATTTCCTGACTCAAGCAACTACCTCACAATTCCTCCGGAGTACCAAGTCTCCAGACCTTGGAATCTGATGCCACATGTATTTTGGGACCAACAGTCGAGTTTAACTCCGTCCTTCAGGAGTTCTCGAATCAATGCTAACTGTAACACCTTTCCTCTAGAGTACCAAGTCTTCGAACTCCATGATATCGTGCCACACATCTACTGTGACCAAGTTATCATGGGAATGATATAGTTAAATTCTTCTCCAATGTTTTAACTACTTTATGTATCCATCAGGGTCCCACCATCCATGCTTGAGAGGAGTGCCACATGGTGAAATACTAGAAGCAGACATGTGGCCCAATAAGACGGGTGACACATATCACATTCTAACTGGCATTTCAATATTCCAAAGGTTCTTAACTCACTGACACATGGAACACATCCCATGTGTCCACATCATCCTAGGTGACGTCAACAAGCCACATCACCTTGGGCCTTCGGCCTCGGGACTTCGAAATATTTCTCACTAGAACACTTCAATTCTTCTAAATGTCAAACTCCTGAATACGTTGATCTCTTGACATGTTTCTCATTTAATGAATGGTCTGGATCAACTCCAGACTTGGAAACTTCAGGATTTTTCTCCTTAGCACTCTTTGTTTCTCCCGAAGTGCTGAATTTTTGAACTGCTATGACATCTACGACTGACAATCACTTGCATGAATATCAAATGGCCCAGATATGTTCATCATCGCTATGCCTTACCTCTTTTTCTCGACTCGATCTAATGGCTCTGATCTATCTTCAATTGATACAATGATCAAGCACTTTTCCTCTTATCTACAGTGTAGATCCACTGATTTATGTATCTATCAGGGTCCCACCATCCATGCTTGAGAGGAGTGCCACATGGTGAAATAATAGAAGCGGACATGTGGCCCAATAAGACGGGTGACACATATCACATTCTAACTGGCATTTCAATATTCCAAAGGTTCTTAACTCACTGACACATGGCACACATCCCATGTGTCCACATCATCCCAGGTGACGTCAACAAGCCACATCACCTTGGGCCTTCGGCCTCGGGACTTCGAAATATTTCTCACTAGAACACTTCAATTCTTCTAAATGTCAAACTCCTGAATACGTTGATCTCTTGACATGTTTCTCATTTAATGAATGGTCTGGATCAACTCCAGACTTGGAAACTTCGGGATTTTCTCCTTAGCACTCTTTGTTTCTCCCGAAGTGCTGAATTTTCGAACTGCTATGACATCTACGACTGACAATCACTTGCATGAATATCAAATGGCCCAGATTTGTTCATCATCGCTATGCCTTACCCCTTTTTCTCGACTCGATCTAATGGCTCTGATCTATCTTCAATTGATACAATGATCAAGCACTTTTCCTCTTATCTACGGTGTAGATCCACTTCGAGACTTCCGAGCTTCGACGATTTTGCTCCCTTTTACGACAAGTAACTTCAAACAACTGGAGCGGAAAAGTCCCGAAGGACTTCAATTCTTAACCACTATTCTCTTTTTTTCATAACTGACGGTTTTGAAGGATCCTCTTTCTCCCGAATAGATCCTACGGTCCAAATTATAAAAAATTTGGCCCAATACCACGGTTGTGGTGGTATCCTTCCTCTATAGGTTTTCATGAACCACTATACTTATTGAGCTTCTGAACATAGTCCAAGTGTTCACACGGTGCCTTCCTAGCACTCAGGAATGCTCTAAACTTCGAATTTTGTCCCTCTCAACAACAATTCACTCTGAAACCTTTGCTTCATTAACCAACTATCTAACCCATCCAGGCTCATTGTTGAAACCATGGATCTGATACCATTTTGTAACATCCCCAACCACCAATAGTATGGGCAACACTACCTCACAGAAATAACTAATATCATATATATATATATATATATAAACATAAGAAGACAACATATTCTGTTAATACACAAATTACTGCAGAAATAATAGTAAGCCTATACACACAACATATACATGCAGTACTCATCAATATAACATATAAAAATACACAACATGTAAATGAACACTAAAGTGGTACTTATCTTTTAATTGAAGTACACCAATTGTGTGCAGACCTTCCATGAACCTCCCAACATTAGACCATGCTTCTCATCACTCTCAATAGTGGATCACCCCTGAGCAGGGACTAAACTCCACTGGGAAAGGGATTCCTAGGCTAGGCAGGGATAACAGGAAGTTTCACAGTATAACAGGAAGTATTTCCTCCAGGTATCCACTTACATCCATAGCTCACAGACTCTCATTCCCCACATGCCTGTCCCACCCTAGGAGTATACACATTCAATGTCCAACAATCCATCGGTTGCTTCACCTCCCTTTTCAGGGATTCAACAACATGCATGATCAAGAATTCTCATAGCTCTATAGCTGCTATTGGACTCCCTCCAAGAGAACTGAATTCTTCAACACACTCTCTCACCTAGAGAGAGTTTTTCACAGGTGACGTAGACCCTATCGGCCCCTCGGGACCAAGATCCACTCACATGATCGTTCTTTAACCCCTCCGAGCCAGATCGGCTCTTTCGACTCCTCGCTGGAATCTACAATTTATCAACCCATTGGTCCCTTCTTGCAGCTCGCAATCTCGCGAGTTCATGGGTCGTGGCTCCCGAATCTTCCCCTCAAATCTCGCGATACCTGAGATCACAAAATGGGGATAGCCCTTTCTTCCGTCAGTGCCCTCCTTACGCGACAATCAGCTAGGCTAAGTGATGTCACTTTTAGCCTCTCGTGCCTTCTTGAGTTCAACCGTCGAGCCTTGGCACCTTTCTTTCCCGAACCCCCTAGAGGCGAGATTTGACCTTTCTTCTCTTGTTCTCACTTCTTACGACTTCGCGAGTCAATGGCTCGAACCTTCGTTCACTTTTATCCCGAGTACCTAAGATGCGAGAGGTGAACGGGGTGTTGACTCCTCCGAATATATGACGTGTGTCCATTGGTTTAATTCCCAGGCCCACTATGCAGTTCTTCCATGTGTCTCTTAGGTGCAACCTCAACACTTCGCGGCTTTGCTTCTCGCTTCTTCGAGCACCCAAATTTTGGGCTCTCACCCGGTGAACCTCCTAGCTCGCGAGATCCTTTGATCTCTGACACCTGTCCTCCTTCGATGGATGGATTAGATTAATTCACAACTTCACTTCTCGCGACTTGGGGCACTCAATCCTTGGGCTTTCACCCTGCGAACCTCTGATTTCGCGACATCTCTACATTTCTGCCACCTGTCCTCCTTCCAACGGACGACCCTGATCCACTTGGCAACTTCCCCACTCACGAAGTTGAAAACTTATCCTTCAGACCTCCGATGTCCGAGTCCCCGATACAGGTGATCTCGCGACATGTGTCCCTCTTCCGGTGAATGGCTCAGATTCCTTTGTTATCTTGGGACTTCGCCTTTCGCGCTTTCGCGAGTCTCGCTACAAAGGTTTCGACCATTCACCTCCTGAAATATCGAGATGAAAAATATGTGAGTGATCTGACGACCCTGTTGGTCCAGATCCTATGGCTCTATTCTTCCAAGATTTACACTTAGAAAACACGCACCATAACCTTCTTTCTCCTCTGTGGGATCTGACGGCTTCCGAGACCTCGTGAATTCTCCACGGAGAACTCCGACCGTCCAAAGCTCCCTTGATGATTTCTGTGAAATGAACATGGTTTTCTTCCACGAAATTTCTCCTTCCTGCAACAACGTCGCTACGCCTCCTCTCTTCAAGGCACCACCCTTCTGTTCTTTCTTCGACAACTGCGAAGATCCTATCCCTCCTCAACTTTCTCCAACTCCGAGTCTTAAAGAAGACTCCCGCATGCACTCCTTGTGGCAAATCCTTCAATTACTTCAAAGAATTGAAGTCCTTCGACTCTGCGCACTCCCTGCAGGAGTATTCCTTCAACAATTTCTCAGGTTCACAAAATCCAAGACTTTACTCAACCTGCGCACACCTTGCACGGCTCATGTGCCCAACTTGCACTCTTGTGAGAAGAACCGTATTATCTCTCCGGAGCTTGCAGAGACGAACTTTGACCTCCGTCAATGCACACCTTGTGGATGATTTCACTGCAATCCTTGAAGGAAAACTCTTGCTCAAGCAGAGAAACAATTGAAACTCATTTCTCACTCACCCTTTCTTTAGATTTCAGACATTTAAATATGAAATCAAACATTCACGCATAAAATCAAATGCATAACAGAGAATAAACAAGCATGAGAATAACATTCAATCATGCATACACATAAAGTATTTGAACGCCATGATTCTGAATCAAGCTTCATATATTAATCTCAGAATCTCTGTACAAGGGTTCTTTTACATAGTTTTCCGCTTCTACTCTGCTATGCTCTCTGCTCTCTCATAATACTGCTTATTGTTATAATGATACAAGTGAGGGTGTCTATATCCCGTTTCCCTCTTCGCTCCTAAAACTGTATAATCTAGGAACTCAATTCTACCTACTTACATTCATTAAATTAAATTATTTCACCTAATACAGATGAGAGAGGGATGCTCAAGGTCTATTTACAAATCAATAAGTATGCCTCTCTTTAACTATTACATTTACGTTTGGCACATCCACTTCAAAAAAATTCAAACAATTTTATCACATGCCAAAATGTGTTGGCATTGCCCACACTCGCTTGATGTTGGCGATGCTCCTGCATCATACTCCCTCGCTTGAACATTTTCATGGGCTCCTGTCCATGAGCTCTCGCACGGTCTGTCCATGCTTTTGAATCTCTTCTTCATTCTCCCAGCTGGCATATTCAACTGGATTTCCTTTCCACTTGACCAAGTATTCAAAATATTATTTTCTCCTGGTCCTCTTGCTAACTCTTTTGTCCAGTATGCTTTCCATCTGTGGCTTCTCTACAACTGCCATCTGTTTAGTCCACTGAACCTCTGTTTGTTCACTGTCTACTCCTACTTCCTCATATTTGTATGGGTACAAATCTGAGACATTGAATATCGGAGAAATTCCGATCCCATCGGGTAATTCAATCTCATAATCATTTGCCCCAAATTTCTTCAAGACCTTACATCGTCTGATCTTCTTCATCTTTATCTTGTTATATGTTCCCTTCGGGAACCTTTCCTTTCTCAGATGTTCCAAAATCAAATCACCAACCTCAAATTGAAGTTGTTTCCTATGTTGATCTGCTCTGTGCTTATACTCTTGGCTCGAGTTCTGCAATTGCTTCTTCACCTGGCTGTGAAGTTCCTTCATTGCTTCTACGGAATCTTTTGCACTAGCACTCCTAGTTGCATTCTGTTCTGAATCTCTCAATTCAGAAAATCCTCTTGGTTGCATCCCATAAAAAATTTGGAATGGACTCTGCCCTGTGCTTCTGTTGATTGAATCATTGTAAGCAAATTCCGCATGTGTCAGAATATTATCCTACTGACTGTGGTGTTCTGTCACCAAGATCCTAAGCAAGTCTCCCAAACTTCTGTTCACAACTTCTATCTGTCCATCTGTCTGAGGATGATGAGCTGAACGAAATGATAAGTTAGTTCCTATCTTTGTCCATAAGGTCCTCCAGAAGTGTCCCACAAAATTTTTGTCTCGATCCGAAACTATGCTCCTTGGTATGTCGTGAAGTCGAATGACCTCTTTGAAAAATAGATTCACAATGTGAGTTGCGTCACTGGTTTTCTGACACGGTATGAAGTGTGCCATCTTAGAAAATCTCTCTACCACTACAAATATTGAATCAAACCCTCTTTGCGTTCTTGGCAGCCCCAATATGAAGTCCATGCTTACTACATCCCACGACCTGTCAGGTATGGGTAATGGTTGATAAAAGCCTGCATTTTGCCTCTTTCCTTTTGAATGTTGACAAATTCTGCATCTACCCACGAATCTTTGGACGTCTGCTCTCATTCCTGGCCAATAATATGACTCATTTAACTTTGATAACGTCTTGTCATGACCGAAATGCCCGACCAATCCTCCATTATGTTTCTCCTTCAACAAATTCTCCCTCATGGAGCACTTTGGATTACAAAGTTGATTACCCTTAAATAGTAATCCTTCCTGGATCATGTATTCTATCCATTGACTTATGTCCCTGAGAATTGGATTCTCAGTTGCTTCATATGCCTCTTTAAAATCTAGATCATCTCTGTACATGTCTCTGAGATCATCAAAATCCAGTGTTTTGACTCTGAACTCCTGCAACAACAAACATTTCCTACTCAAAGCATCAACAACTTTGTTAGCAGTTCCAGAAATATGCTTAATTACAAAAGTAAAATTCTGCATGTATTCAACCCATTTAACATGTCTTTGATTCAACTTCTTCTGTTGAGTCACAAATTGAAAAGCATGATTGTCATTGTATAAGACAAACTCTTTCGGGATTAATTAATCTCTCCATTTCTTCAATGCCTGGATAATAGCATAGAACTCCTTGTCATACATGGAGTATTTCACTTTCACTTCATTGATCTTCTCGCTGAAGTATGATATCGGCCTGTCTTCTTGACTCAAGAATTCCCCTATTTCAAATTCACTTGCATCACATTTTACTTGAAATGTCTTTTTGAAATCCGACAACACAAAAATTGGTTGTTCCGTGATTTTCTTCTTCAACAAATTGAAGCTTTTCTCAGCCTCTTCTGTCCAGTGAAAATACTTGTGTTTCTTCTTCACTGTGTCCATCATTAGTGCACTAATTCCACTGAAATTCCTGATGAACTTCTTGTAGAAACTAGCCAATATGTGAAAACTTCAAACTTCAAAGATATCCTTTGGCAATGGCCAATTCTTAATTACCTCCACCTTATCTGGATCCATCCTCAACTTGTCTGCAGAAATAACAAAACCCAAATAAATGAGCTCTATCTTCATGAATGAAGATTTCTTCATTTTTATCAGTAGCTTCTCTTGTTGTAGCCTCTTCATCACTATAGCCAAATGTTTCAAATGCTCTGCCTCTGTTTTACTGAAAATCAGTATGTCATCAAGATACACAATGACAATTTTTCCGATGAAATCCCTCAGGACTTCATTCATCAACCTCATGAAGGTACTTGGTGTGTTTGTTAAGCCAAACGGCATAACAAGCCATTCATACAACCCTTCATTAGTTTTGAAGGTTGTCTTCCATTCATCACCTTCTCTCATAAAAATCTGGTGATATCCACTTTTCAAATCAATCTTCGAAAAAAAATTGGCTCCACTTAAGCAATCCATCAAATCATCCATCCTTGGTAATGGAAATCTGTACCTGATTGTTATCTTGTTGATCGCTCTCGAGTCAGTACACATCCTCCAGCCTCTGTCTTTCTTCAGACTAAGCACTGTCAGAACAACACATGGACTCAAGCTTTCTCTGACCAACCCCTTGTCCATTAAATCCTAGATGTGTCTTTTGACTTCTTCATTCTCCTGCGGCGTCAATCTGTATGCTGCTTTGTTTGGTAAACTAGCTCCAGGTATGAGATCAATATGATGACTGACACTTCTGATCGGTGGCAACGAATGAGGTAGTTCATCGACTACTATGTCAGCAAACTCTTCTAATAGCTTCTGAACCTCTTCCGGTAAATCATCTACCCTTGTTCTGGTTAAAAAAATTCTAGGCTTCCTGAACACAATGAATTGCGGTTCCTCCTTCTTCTTAACTTCTGTAAGAAGTTCCTTCCCACTCATGAGAAGTACAATGTTGCTTACTTCAGGTTTCACCTCTTTGTCTTTGATTAGAAGCAACATGTGAGTTCTCCCATTCTTCTCTAAGGTGTATGTGTTCTTCCTCCCATCATGAATCACATTTTCATATTGCCATGGTCTACCCAGCAATAGATGACAAACATCCATGGGAATAACATCACAGAGTATTTCATCTTTATACCCTCCTTTTTTAAATTCAACTAAACATTGTTTAGTGACATTTACCTGATTTCCTTTTTGTAGCCATGAAACTTTGTATGGGCTTGGATGTTCAATAGTCTCCAGCTCCAGCTTTTCTACCATCTCTATAGAAACGAGATTTTATGTGCTACCACTGTCCACAATGACCTTGCATACCCTGTCCTTGGTCTTGCAAGCAGTCTGAAAAAGTTTGTTCCTTTGGACCGAACTCTCCACTTCCTTCTCTGGTGTCAAAATAACTTTTCGCATCATCATTGATCTTCCGTCTTCATCATCCTCTGCCTTAACATTCCGCCTCTGTGCTTCGTAAATGTGAGTTTCACCACCTTCTTTCTTTTTGTCTGGACATTCATAAGACTTGTGCCCATTCTTTCCACATGTGAAGCATTTTACCACTCCACCTCTTCCTCTTCCTCTACCTCTGGTACGAGGAAAAATGTTTCCATCAGCATACTGATCTCTCTGTTCAGTATGCGGCCCTCTCTATGAACTTCCACCTCTCTCAGTTTGAGTCTAAGGTTTCTTCTAGTCCTCCTTGGGTTTCTGATTTCTATCCTGGGAAAATGATTTGACTCTGGCTTGACTTCTGCCTTGGCCTCTTTGACCTTGTTTTCGGTTCAGCTTCTCTTCTGCCTTTAAAGCCATCTGATAAGCATCTTCCACTGTTTGGATGGTCATAATGCTCATCTCACCCTGAATTTTGTATCTCAGACCATTCATATATCTGGAAAATTTTTCATCATCACTTTTGCGATGACCTGCCCTGATGTTCAACCTGTAGAATTCTTCAGTGTACTCCTTTACTGTCATAAGTTTCTGTCTCAAATCTTGCATTCTCCGAAATAGAGTAATCTGGTAATCCCTGGGAATGAATTTTGCCTTCATCTTCGTGATCATCCTATCCCAACTCTTGATTTTCTTCTTGCCTTTGCAACGTCTGTCAGCTTGTAGCTCACCCCACCACAATGCTACATGTCCTTTCAACCTTGTGACAACATGTTTGACCATTTTGTCTTCCTCGACATCTTCATAGTCAAAATATGTGTCTAGAGCTCTAATCCAATCTAGAAGCTCTTCGACATCCATATTTCCTTCGTATACTAGAATATCCATTTTTGCCTTAGCACCCATTCTTACAACAACCCTAATCAAGTGTTCGTTTGTTGCATCTTCTGCTGTGACCTCTTCTCCTTTATGTTCGACCTCATTTTCACTTTCGAAATCACTAAGATCCCCAGCACCGGCTTTGCACCTCTATGCTATCTCCATGTCCTCGAGTCTGGCGCATAGGTCACGCATCTCTCTCTCCATGGATGGATCAGGCATCAGCCTACCCCTTCTTCTTGGCATTTCCCTATCCTCTGGCGGATCGGGTGTTTGTCTGTCTCTTCTTCTCGGCGGCATGGTGAATCTTCCTTTTCCCTGCTACAGAAAGCAAAGAAATATTTTTGTGCTCTGATACCACTTCACAGACCCTATCGGCCTCTCAGGACCGAGATCCTCTCACAGGATCGTTATTTAACCCCTCTGAGCTAGATCGGCTCTTTCGACTCCTTGTTGGAATCTGTAATTTATCAAACCACTGGTCCCTTCTCGCAGCTCGCAATCTCGTAAGTTCGTGGGTCATGGCTCCCGACTCTTCCCCTCAAATCTTGCGATACCCGAGATCATGAAATGGGGATAGCCCTTTCTTTCGTTAGTGCCCTCCTTGCGTGACCATCGTCTAGGCTAAGTGCTAGCACTTTTCGCCTCTCGCACCTTCGCGAGTTAAACTGTCGAGCCTTTGCACCTTTCTTTCCCGAACCCCCGAGAGGAGAGATTTGACCTTTCTCCTCTCGTTCTCGCTTCTCGCGACTTCATGAGTCAAAGGCTCGAACCTTCATTCCCTTTTCTCCCGAGTACCCGAGACGTGAGAGGTCAATGAGGTGTTGACTCCTCCGAATATCTGACGTGTGTCCGTTGGTTTAATTCTCGGGCCCACTATGCAATTCTGCCACGTGTCTCTTAGGTGCAACCTCGGCACTTCGCGGCTTCGCTTCTCCCTGCTTCGAGCACCCAAATTTTGGGCTCTCACCCAGCGAACCTTTGAGTTCATGAGATCCTCTGATCTCTAACACCTATCCTCCTCCGATGGATGGCTTAGATTACTTTGTGACTTCTCTTCTCGTGACTTGGGGCGCTCAATCCTTGGGCTTTCACCCTGCGAACCTCCAAGTTCGCGAGATCTCTAGATCTCTGCCACCTGTCCTCCTTCCAAAGGATGGCCCTAGTCCACTTCGCAGCTTCGCCACTCGCGAAGTTGAAAACTTCTACTTCGGACCTCCAATGTTCAAGTCCCCGATACGGGTGATCGTGTGACACGTGTCCTTCTTCTGGTGAACGGATCAGATTCCTTCGCTATCTTGGGACTTCGCCTTTCAAGCTTTCACAAGTCTCGCTACAAAGGTTTCGACCCTTCACCTCCTGAAACCCCGAGATGCGAAATATGTGAGTGATCTAATGACCCTGTTGGCCCAGATCCTACGACTCTATTCTCCCGAGATTTACACTTAGAAAACATGCACCATAACCTTCTTGCTCCTCTATCGGATCTGACAGCTTCCAGGACCTCGTGAATTCTCCACGGAGAACTTCGATCGTCCAAAGCTCCCTTGACGATTTCTGCGAAATGAACACGGTGTTCTTCCACGAAATTTCTCCTTCCTGCAACAACGTCATTGCGCCTCCTCACAACTCTTCAAGGCACCACCCTCATGTGCTTTTCTTCGACAACTGTGAAGATCTTATCCCTCTTGAACTTTCTCCAACTCTGAGTCTTAAAGAAGAATCCCGCACACACTCCTTGTGGTGAATCCTTCAATTACTTCAAAGAATTGAAGTCCTTCGACTCTGCGCACTCCCTGCAGGAGTATTCCTTCAACAATTTCTCAGGTTCACGAACTCTAAGACTTTACTCGGCATGCGCACACCTTGCATGGCTCCTATGCCCAACTTGCACTCTTGCGAGAATGAGAATCGTGTTATCTCTCCTGAGCTTGCAGAGACAAACTCTGACCTCCGTCAACGCACACCTTGCAGACGATTTCACTGCACTCCTTGCAGGAAAACTCTTGCTCAGGTAGAGAAACAATTGAAACTCATTTCTCACTCTCTGTTTCTTCAGATTTCAGACATTTAAATATGAAATCAAACATTCACACATCAAAGAGAATGCATAACAGAGAATAAACAAGCATGATCATAACATTCAATCATGCATACACAGAAAGTATTTGAATGCCATGATTCTGAATCAAACTTCATATATTAGTCTCAGAATCTCTGTACAAGGGTTATTTTACACAGTTTTCTTCTTTTGCTCTCCTATGCTCTTTGCTCTCTCATAATACTACTTATTGTTACAATGATACAAGTGAGGGTGTCTATATCCCGTTTCCCTCTTCGCTCCTAAAACTGTCTAATCTAGGAATTCAATTCTACCTACTTACATTCATTAAATTAAATTCTTTCACCTAATATAGATGAGAGCGGGACGCTCAAGGTCTGTTTACAAATCAAGAAGTACGCCCCTCTTTAACTATTACATTTACGTTTGGCGCATCCACTTCAAAAACATTCAAACAATTTTATCACATGCCAAAATGCGTTGGCATTGCCCACGCTCACTTGATGTTGGCGATGCTCCTGCATCAACAGGCCTAACAACCTGCTTCTTCCATCCACACTCTCTCACCTAGGGAGATTTTCTCACATGCCTGCAAACCTACTTATTCTATCCACGGTCCTGACAACCCGCTTCGTCACTCCCGCTCCTCGACACACAGGCATGTTGATGGAAACACCATAAACTAGACATGGGGGATGGTAATGACAAAACAATATGCATGCAACCCGTAGGGTACAGATGAAGCAAGGGTATCAATTTGGGTTTGTTGTAGTGGTTCGGGTAGTTGAGGAATTCAACAATGGCAGAAATGAATGACTACGTGTTTGCTCAGTGCATGAGTGAATGGGGCAAGCGATGACCAGAATGGTGAGAATATCTCAAGAATCGTGAGAGTGGCCCCATAAATATGCATGTGTCTTGGATGAAACTTGGCTCTCTAGGACATGTTCCTCTCCACTTGCAACTCATTCCTCTCCCCAAAGGAACTTAGGATAAATTAATATCCTCTTTACAACCTTTAGAATAACAATTATCTATTATTCTCTTGGGTTTAAGCTCTTAAGATTATCCCTTTCCTCCCCAATATCCTAGCCTCCTCCCTTTCCCAACCTAGTGGAGCTTAGTCACCCATGATCTTTCTTCGTGGTTGGTCTACACACAACAATATTGTTTATATTAATAATATGAATAATTACATGTACAAAACAGGCTCCTGGCCTTTACAATCTAGGTTCTCCGGCCTAATAAGCACATAAGCCTCCTAGCTTGTAACATTTGTCTCACCCGCCTACAAAACATGTTACAATTCATAATTACAACTAGGTCTCTTCCTGGGGATATTATAGTCGAGGTCGTTACAAAATAAGTTCATGGGAAGAGGCCTTATCCTCTCTATCTTCCATATGCACATTGACACCATCAAGTAATTCAAAATGGGTCAGCCCTGTTGTGTTTATTTGAATAGGACAGTGGGAGGATTCCTGCAAGATCAAACCATTAAAGAGATTAGGATACAAAAAAATAGTAAGTAGAATAATTAAGAGAATTAAAAGCCTCTCTTGAACAATAAACGTTTTCAAAAAAATACTCTTTGAATGGTAGTTCCTCCTCCTTAAGAACATCGATGAATAGTTGTGAATTGGTAGGCTCCACAGTATGAATGGTTTCACAATCAACATGTTATTCATCAACACGGTTTTCCTCTTTCAAGAAAAAGGTGGATTGTTGTGCTAAAAGAGATAGGTCATGCATATTAACTTCTTCTCCTGAAGAGAAGTTAGCAATGTGGTTTTTTTTCACCAAACAAATATGAGAATCTGAAATATATTTCACAATGTACTCATGGTTAGAAGAGAGGAGAAGATCACAAGAAATTTTAGAGCAAGGAGTTTCACTAAATAATCCACCAATAGTAGGAAAACATTCTTGATCTATCTCGGTTAGACTAGGAGAATTTGTAACAACGAGACAATTCAAATCAAAAGAATCTAATTCCAAATTATCCATGGGTGAGGAAGGATTCATGCCATTAGTTCTTGTATTTTCTTTATTAATAAACTAATCAACATTCATGTCGTTCCCCATAGCTTCCTCTCCCATTCCTTGTGATGGAAACAATGAGATAGGATAATGAGAACCTGTCATAACCATCGGTGTGACCCAAAGTGTCATATTATCAACAGAAAAACCCTCCTCTTGGTAGCTACAAAAAAATATGAACTCGAATTTACAACACAAGAGGTCTCTTTTTCGTCACAAGGAGGGAAAGGTGGAATGGAGTGGTGGGATGATACATAATTTTCTTCCGAAAAAGAATTCTCTCTGATCTCTATCCCCAATATTAAAGAAATATCTTGACATATGGAATCCAACTAAACAATTAAAATTTTCAACATTTTCATGCAAATCCAATTTAACATGTAAATGAAGATTAATACAAGATTTAAATTCTTCATCCACTAACTGATATGCTTCAACTTTTTCCTATGTTTGTTTTAGTTGTTGTATAAATCCTAGTTTCAACATATTCGGTTATTACTACTCTTTTTCCTTAAAGATCGATGATTTAAATGTACTCAAAGTACCAGTTTAATAGGAGGTCAACTAGAGAACTTCTTCTATTTTTTGTTTGTTAATGTAGGTATTATGGGTACTCTATATTTTGTTTGTATTTAATTCTTTAAGGAAGTCTCCTTTCACGCCCTTTATTTTTCTTTTGTCTTTCATCTATGGAAGGAGAAATTATAAAAGGGCAAAGGTCCTTTGAGTTTAATCACTGTCAAAGAAAACTCGAATCATAATAAGGAGTCTCCTTTGTTATTCCTATTTCTTTATCTACATCAAAAAAATGTATGTTTTTATCTCTTTTATGTTCATTTGTTGAGATTAATTTTTTTTTTTCTAGAATAATGGAATATAGGTCTAATGATAGGTCTCTCTCTCTAGATATTGCGAGGGAACCCATCAATCGATATCAATGCCTCAAGTCTCCTACAAGATTTACAATTTATCTCAATCACGTGTTGACTATAAAACTTTCAAGGGAAAAAACAATGACCATTCTGTCTCTTGAAGAAAAGTTGGGAAGTCATAGAGTATATAGTGGACAAGAATCTTTCTTCAATGGGTTTCCAGGCCTAAAAAAATACACGAGATAAGTGATGAAAATCTCGATCCTTCTTCTTGTTTTAGTTATTACTATGTTATTTTCTTGAAAGTTCTCTTAAAATGCTCTTTGTTTATGTTGTAGGTTAAATATCATCATACTGGTTAAGAGTTTTATGCCTTTGTCTATTATAGTTTTAAGACTCGTTACAAATTCTGGAATATATGTGTGTGTGGGGGGATTCATTTCCTATCCACAATATATTGTGTTAATACCCATAGTCTTTATGTGATGTATTTCTATTTAATCAATACATGAGTTCATACATTAAATATACATTCGATAAGTTGGCAAATAATGAATACTACCGGTAGAAAAATAGTTACTTCATGTTAGTAATGAATTCACTCACGCATTCTTGAATACTTCAAGAAAACAAAGTTTATTCTTATGGAATCTATAGCTTATTACTATTATAGTAACCTTACACATATATGTATTTAAATCCCATATATATATATATATATATATATATATATATATGATTTATATAGTCTCTAAGATATTTACAAACACTTCTAATCGACACTGTATACGTTTTGTAGTTTTTCATCTAGAAATTTCATAAATATAAATATATTCAAGAACCATGCTACTGCACAAAATTCATATGAAAAATGTATTTAGATTCCCTTTATCATGGCTATCAATAAATTACATAATTACATATTGTATGAAAATGAAGAAGATTCATTTAACTCATACAAAATACTCGCGTCTATATAAAATTGATTATGTACATTCATACAATTTTGTATCCACGTGCAATTATGTAGCTATATATAAAACACTCAATATATTTATGTCCAATGTAAAACAACAAGATGTCTCAAATATGTAGCTACATAATTTAATAAAATAAATCCAATACAATACAATAAGACACATCTATGTAGACTATTTCTTGCATATATCATCCATTCAGAAATTCGATGGCATGAAAGGTAAACAATTAAAGATACATATCTGAAACAAGTATGTTAGGAAAACAAATGGAACAACCACCTTCTACCCAATCGTAGATCTAGAACAACCACAATAACTTTTCCTGATCACCCCCTAGTCTGACGATGACTCCATAATGGCAAATTGAGCATCATTCCTTAGCCACTGTCGGTATGTATAGTTTAGAAAACTCATTTTCCTAACACTCTTTATGCTCATAACAACAAATAGTCATCTCCACAACATACTAAGCAACGTCCTGCCTCACACATATATGTTGTCTATATTATTTTTCCATTGCATAAGACTTTCCATTCATTTCCCTCATTGGGAAATTGACATCTTTACAAATCCATGATTTTTTAGGGGCTTCCAGTGACATAACTCAACTTCTCACACTTGTAAAAATTAGCTCCGAGTTAACTTAAACATGTTCCCCACTCATGGAGTCATAGCCAACTATTTTTAACCTTTTTGTTCCCTCGAATTTCCAAAAATGGAAATTTATATTTAAGACAACAACTTTAAAACAAATTGTTTTGAATATTTGAGGATGTCATAGGACATCCATGGTATCACAAAATAGTTGTGGTTGTAAGAGGCCAATAATTTTATCCTAGTACGAAGAAACATGTTATTCATTTTATTGTTAGATGCATGGAATGTCAAAAGGTAAAGGCTAAGCACACACATTCTATGGAATTTATATACATAAGTGTACAAAGACGCCAATTTTTTAAGTTGGAGATCCTGGAGCTACAACTCTAAGACTTCTTGCCAAACATGTGTTGGAGTCTTGGAAGGGAAGTGGGACAGTTTCATGGACTACGGTCCAGAAAATGGGGTACACTTCTTGAGGGGAATGAGAGATTATTGGTTGGATATGTTGCGAGATTCATTAAACCAAAAAATGATTCAGTATTGTTATGTAATATTCAATATATGTATACATGTACACATGTATGGTGATGTGCATTGAGGATAATACAAATTGTAGGAGGGGGATTGTAACACCCCATTTTTTTATCCTTGTTGTAGCATTATATATTGTAACAAGTAAATGTTGTATATTAAGAAATTAATAAAATGAAATACACCAACAATTGCTAACGAGTAAGGACTAGAGTAAAG
>SNQJ01S0003795.1:215723-256899 GCA_010110895.2 Picea sitchensis | reverse complement strand
TTGAGGGGATTCCATATGCCTAGAGTCTTAAACTACCATAATAAATCAGTTTGTCATAGATATTTAACTTTTTGACTTATTACACACTCAATCATTTAATTCATGTAAGAGGTGGGGCAAGAAAGTCATCCCCCTTAGTTATGACATCAAGGGTTGAGTGTAATCATCCTTCCGGGGAAGTGCGAGAGTCAAGAGGAGAACGTTTTTCTATATAGAATGAAGTGAGGGAAAAATCATAGTTTAGTCTTCAAAAAGAGTAGTTATGCTTAAAGTGGGGCTTCCATGCTTATAATTTTGATTATAAATATCAAAACATTTTTAGTAAATATAAATGATAATATTTTATTAAATTTGAATAAAAAATATATTAAATCAAAGTTCCACTTTGTTTAAATTTATTTCTGATAAATAAGTAATTAAAATTGGTCCACTTTTACTTTTGATTTTTCACAACACTGTATAATGTAATTAAGATTTGTTCACTTTTATTTTTAATCTCTAACTTTTGTGTCAGCCTTTACATTATTATTAATGTATTTTAGTTAGGGTCATTGAATCTAATGATAACATCAAATCCAAAGACCCTACCTGAAATGAAATGAAGTGATGCAAAATCTTCATAATAATAGATAATATTTATTTACGGATCCTACCTCAAATGAATTGGGGATGATGCAAAGTCTGCATGATAATAGATAATATTTAAGTGTCCACCCTATATCAAATAAAAAATAAATTGGGGGTGATGCAAAATCTACATGATAATAGATAAGATTGACCTGTCATGTTAGAATACATAAAACATTGACCTGTCATATCATGGAATACCATATAACACATAAAACATTGACCTGTCATGTCATGAAATACTATATAACAGCACGTGTTTATTTTAAATAAAAAATAAATTGGGAGTGATGCAAAATCTCAATAATAATAGATAATATTGATCTGTCATGTCAGAGAATACATAAAACATTGCCCTGTCATATCATGGAATACCATATAACACATAAAACATTGACCTGTCACGTCATGAAATACCATATAACAACACGTGTTTATTGTAAATAAAAAATAAATTGAGGATGATGCAAAATCTCCATGATAATATAACAGCACGTGTTTATTGTAAATAAAAAATAAATTGAGGGTGATGCAAAATCTCCATGATAATAGATAATATTGACCTGTCATGTCAGAGAATACATAAAACATTGACATGTCATATCATGGAATACCATATAACACATAAAACATTGATCTGTCATGTCATGGAATACCATATAAATCGAAACTCTTACAAATTTGGAAAGGAAATTCACATGTCTAAATTAATGGTGAAAACTTTTCCACTACCGACAGTGTCAAATACAAAATTACTGGTCAGTACAAAGATCTTATTGAATTGAATGGAGAGCAAGCTCCTCGTCGAAAAGGTCGATATAATCTGTCGGTCCCGACCAGTAACAGGGAAAAGTTTAGACTATTTTCTTCCGCATAGAATAATGGAATCTCATTTTTATTTGTCTGGTTACAAACAGCCTTAAAATTTACCATAGTTTGGCTTGTTGCGATAAATTACTGTAGATCCACCGCCCAATGAACTCTTTTGAAATTTGACCCGCGCTTTGTACACTGATTGCATGCATTATAATTGAAGGTATATATGCATCTCCCCCTTACAGTCAGGTACCACTAAGACGACACCATGCGCAACGTAGCAGCTGATCCCACCGCGCACTCGACAGAGCAGCAGCGATTCAAGGGAGTACGAAAGAGAAACCCGGGAAAATGGGTGTCGGAAATTCGAATGCCAAACAGCAGAGATAAGATATGGCTGGGTTCCTACCCATCTGCAGAGCAGGCGGCTCGAGCCTACGACGTTGCTGCCTATTGCATTCGAGGACCCAATTACGTTGCCTTCAATTTCCCGGCTTTTATTCCGCCAGATCATCCTTCCCCGTTCTTGGACCCCCACCAGCAATATCTCCATTCCCCCACTTCCCGATCTCTGATACGTGATGCTGCTGCTTCTGCAGCCGCCTCTTTCCGTCTCCCTTCTCCTCCTCCTCCTGCTACTGCGTCTGCTGTTATCTACAATGATAGTTTTTATGATAATCATGCTAATGCTCAGCCTAATCCTGCAGAATTGATGGATATTGATAGCAGCCGAGAACAAACGAGTGATCATGAGCAGGAATGGAGGTCATTATTCACAAAATCCGAAGACCATCAACAGGAGCGAAATTTAACCCGAGTTTCGTCTTTAGACTTCCCATCGCTTTATGATTACGCCTGGACTCCAGTAGAAGATGTCGATGAAGATGATTATGATTCGGCCGTAGCAGACCTGGGACGCTTATGGAACATTTGACGCCAAGTGAACTACAAATTACACGAAAAAAAGAGATTGTCAAACGTACATATGCTCGACTAGTAATAATAGTATAGGAATCTTTCTATTATGTTCGCGTTAAGCCCTGTGAAAGCCAATTATTCGACTAGGTTAAATTCTCACAGCCAATTATTCGACTACGTTAAATTTTGATAGATAGAGTTAAAATTCCATATTCCCGTCGATCCTTTTCGGAAACAGTGCTTAATTCATGTAAGGTTTTCTTAAAATGACATGATTGGTATCGGATAATCTATGAAATAAAAAGAACGGTATAAATATCCGGACATAATCTTGGCTTCCACGGCCACAACTGTAAGGAAAATACTTGTTGTCTTGTCTGTTATAAAAGAAACTATCCGATTAGTTTTATTTTGCTCCATAAAGTTCGACGTATCCGATTAGTTTTATTTTGCTCCATAAAGTTCGACGTAATAAAGGAGAGAGATTTTTCTTTCTTTTCTTAGTTTTTTATTTTCTATAGAAAATTGTTGATATATTGATTTATTTTCTTAGCTTTTTATTTTCTATAGAAAATTGTTGATTATATCAATATATGATCCGTTCTCTTGATAAAGTATGTAAATCTTGTTCAACTTAGTTTATAGATCATGCTCTAAAAATATATTCTACTACTAATTTAGTAGAACCAGAAAATAATAAAGATGAAATCCAGCAAGCAAGTTGAAAAAAATATTGATAAAAAACCAGAAGCTTATGGTACCAAAAAAAAACCTCAAAATGTTAAACAAATACAACACACCCCAGTAAAGAACTCAAAGCTCTAACCCAAACTTCTCTTACCAAAGAGAGAAGATCACAACTAATAAAAACAATACTGAAATACTGCACGACTAAAAATAACAGGAACTCGCTCACCCTGCTCACCGCTGCTTCTCCCTGGAGTTTTCTGGGCTGCGACTAGCGAAATCGCAGCGCATTTCCATAAAAAAAAAAAAAGTTGTTTAATAAATATAATTATGTCCATAAATCTTTATTGGAATCAGTGGATTAATCAATTTTTAATCATAAATTTCAATCTTAGGGTTGACAATTGAAAATGTTGACATATTCTTAGTTGTCCTATCTAATCAGTGAATGAGATTTTGATTACTTTTTTACATTTACTAAATAAGATTAAAAAATTACTTGATCACCACCAGATTGTTACATTCAATGATTAAGAAATAACAACAAAAATTATTGTTCCTGGACGGATGGGATGCGTATGCCGCTTGTGGCCGCAACCTTGCCGTTTCATTTGTGTGTTTTACAGTGTGCCATCATTTTTTTACCAACCTGGCGGTGTGGATGTGAAATGAAATGCTTTGTATTGGCGTTTTAACCTCCAACCTCCCCTCCTAGTTTCAACCACTTTTTACATAAAAGTGGTTGTTGCTAATATTGTATGGTATGATATTAATATTGATTTCCAATATCTTCTAGATGTAAGATAGTTGGTGACGGACAAAGTCACCTGTTCCCAAACCTTGGGGACAAAAAATTCATTCATATTCAAAGTTAAAAATTGGTGTTATGCATCATCCTCACACCCTAAAAAGAACCACCTTCCAGCCACTATCCGATATTGGTGGAAATAAAAGGAACAGAAAGCTCGGATGAAATACTTACTTTTCCCATAATGCATCGTCCTCACAAACCCTAAAGGGAACCACCTTCCAGCCACTATCCGATATTGGTGGAAATAAAATGAACAGAAAGCTCGGATGAAATTACCTTCCCTGCCGGCACATCGTGAACACTCAACGCGAGCTGTGCATTATTGATACGGAGCTTCCGCTGAAACAGATCTATTGAAAACAATAAAAAGGAAAAATTTATTTTAAGTTCTCTGAGTCTAGGGTTTAATCCGAAATCGGAAACTTGTGGTTACCGGAAACAATTTGAATATTTCTGGGTAGCTTAATGCCTCTGATATTGCTTTAGGCCTTCGGTCGTGAAATCGGCCTTCTTGTCCTCTGAAAGCCAAATCGAGCAAAGCATTTTTTTGCATCATTTATCCCCAACAGATCTTGCATGTATTACTGTTGCATTTTATGACCATTCTGCTTGCTTCGTAGGCTTTATGAATGCCGAAAGCCGCAGATGCACATAACCAACCTAAAATTAAATGAACGCAGTGAAGGCCGAGAGCCTCAGGTGCACATGACCAGCCTAAAATTAAATGAACACAGTGAACGCAGAGAGCCGCAGATGCACATGACCAGCCTAGAATTAAATGAACACAGTGAACGCAGATGCACATGACCAGCTTAGGATTAAGTTTAAATTAACTCAGTGAACGCAGAGAGCCGCAGATGCACATGACCAGCCTAGAATTAAATGAAAAAATGTAGTAAACGTCTAAACCTAATAGCGTTACAATATCCTCACCTGCCAACTCCTTAGCAGGTTGCGAATTGGAGCTGGAACGCCATCCAAAATGCCAGCAGGCCATAATCCACTGCTGCTTATACGTAGCAAGTAGGCTGGTTAAAGACTAATCCCATATCGATATTAATTCATGTTAATTAGGAGCCTTAATGATTAAGGGATATAGCAAAGACTAATGTCATATCGATATTAACCCATGTTAATTAGGAGCCTTAGTCAGCCTTAATGACTAAGGGACATGGAATGGTATTATCGATATTAACCCATGTTAATTAGGAGCCTTAGTCAGCCTTAATGACTAAGGGACATGGAATGCTATGATATAGGGTTATGATATTAAATCCTCTCTTTAATTTGAGGTATTCACAGGAGAGGAGAGGAGAGGAGGATATGTATATCTTCTTATATTTTGTTAACAAAATTTATGGATTGAGGGGTTTTTTAATTTGAGGTATTCAGAGAAGAGGAGGATAGGATAGGACATGTATATCTCTCTAGATTTTATTAGTAAAATCCATGGACTTAGAAATAGAGTCCTTTGTCACACAAAAATTGTCCCACATTAGTATCACACATGAGAACATCAACTATAATAGCACACATTATAGTTAATCCTAAAAACAATCCTCTACACATTCAAAGTCCCATTAAAAAATTAAAACTACAACAAAATGTATTATAAAAATACCACTTTAAAATAAGCTTACATTTATTTTAATTTTAGATCTATCAAATATTAAAAAAGATTCAATTCATTAAAATGTAAACATTTTTTAGAAAAATAAATTTGAGAAAAAATTTACACTTTGAAGATTCGATCTTTCTCAATACTCAATCACATACAGTGTATTTTCAAAAATAAAATATTCCAAATCACTAACCAATATAATCTATCCCACTTCCAAAACAATTAACAAAAATTAAACTTCAATTGCTGTTGATGATGTTTTCCTATAAAAATCTATTCATTGATAAAAATATATTTAACATTTATCATCCCCTAACTTAAAAGAAAGAAAACTATCCTCTTTCTCCTAGCGTTGATCGAGCATCCAAAGACCCTTCCCTATTGGATTAGAAGTTCAATACGCTCGTGTGAATGGATGAGGAGAAGAAGCTACTTTAAATGGGAAGCATAGGGTCCACCCTTTGGTCAACCCAACCCAACCCTACACATTCCTATTCTTCCTATATGAGTTATCAAATGTGATCATTGAAAATATCTCGCTGGCATTCCTGCATTCCTATTCTTCCTATATGAGTTATCAAATGTTATCACTAAAAACTCGTAATGTCCCGTAACGTCCCTCATTAGTATATGAAGCAGAAAGTAAGAATTTTTGATATCTAATCAAATCTAGTAAGAATTTTTTATATTATCCAATCCAATCAAATAAGAATTTTTTATACCTATAGTGTCGCTAAATATTTTATAGTTTAACAGTTATGTTTTTGTTATTGCACTTTTTTGGTCTGGTTTTGTTTTTTTCTTTGACCGTGGAGTCATATGTTGTCACTAATTAACTTTTTTTAAACAATAATTCCATTGATAGTGTCTTCTCCATTCTTCCATTTGTTGATGCATCCATTCTCTCTGTGACCTAGCATGTTCTTCATTCTCAACATTATGAGAAAATGTAATTATGATTTATTGAATGTTTTATTCAATATGTATACCATACCATATAACAAAGAAAAAAACATTGAATTCAATGTAATGAAAGAGGAACATTAATACTCATTATAAAAATTGTTGCATTCAAGAAAGAAAACATTGAATTCAATGCAATGAAAGAGGAACATTAATACTCATTATAAAAATTGTTGCATTCAAGAAAGAAAGCAATAACTCTACATTAAAGTCAATGCATAAAAAAAAATAAGCTAAAAAAATAATAATATTAATTTTTATGCTAAAATCAATACAATTAAAAAATTAACTTAATACTCATCAAAATCTATGCATTTTATGTTCATTTTGAACATTTTTACCCATTTTTAATAGGTTTTATGGATGGTATTGGATAAGAAACAATGAATGATAAAAAAATTTGGTTAATCAACAAGCTCCCATCATTCTCTTTAGAGGTGTGCTCTTTTACAAGTTTCTCGTTATATTCCTATAAAATAATATTATGTTTCTTTTTCTATATAATTAAATACTTAATGCTTCAAACATTTATAAAATAATATTATGTTTCTCTTTATATATAATTAAATATTTAATGTTCCAAATATATATTGTATGTGAGATCAAATAAAATAAAATCTAATATCTATAATGACATTTTTCATATTTTTGGAAAGTTATGTTATTCTTGACTAGGGAAATAAGTCAAATGAGTTTCGTTTATCGTGGTGGTTTTGGGACTATGGGTTTAGTAGCCCATGGTATTTGTCTACCTTCCTCTATGAGAGCTTATATGTATGTACTCTTCCTCACACTTAAAATAGAGAGAACAAGAATTGATATGAAGCTTGATGTATATATATTGCTAATTTCACCCTGTCCCCATGGTTTTTCCTAATACATTGCTAGCGTTTCCAAGTAAAATTGAGGGTGTTTTTCTCTTGTTTATTTCTTTAAATCACAGATTAGTTAATAACTAGCTTTGCTTGAATTTATGAAATCAATGAACTACGAAAATAAAAGAAATGAGAAAAAATATACACACCATCTACAAAATTGAACACAATATGTATCTTGGGAAACCCAATATGGGAGAAAACCTATATAGAAGGTGAGGCCTATGTTCTTCTCTCTTTTATTTAGTTATGGAAAACAAATACAAAGAAAAAGGGACTCACTATGGAGCTTCCTTCAACATTGTGGCCTGAAGAGATACTATAGAATATCCTCCCTCTTTTATTCTCTCAAACTACCATTCCTTGGATCCTCCACTCAATTATGGAACAAGTACCATACAAAATAAAGGAGCCCCTTCTCTTCCTAGCAACCTAGTACTTAACATAGCTCAATAGTCATCTAGTGTTAGGGTTTTGACTTCCTCAATGCTCAATCAGTGATAAGGTTTGGACCTTATAGAATCTCCTAGAAATTCCACACATGGATAGCCTCACATGTTTGAGTAATGATGACTAACATGGCATCTACTTGTACCATGGTGGTCAACAAGGTAGCTCAACTTGTAGGAGGCGTAACTTTCACATATGAGATTTTATTGAGGCATGGTTTGCACTGTTGGAAAGGTTTCAAAGTGTCAAACACCATCAAGGGTGTGCACACAATTTTTAGACAATTTAACCCCCAAAAATGATGTTTGATTCCTCCAAATGTGTTCGAAGGGTTCCAAACCCTAATTTTCCGAACTAGGATCTGCCACTAAAATCACCCTACAAGTTGATTCCTACAATTTATTCCACCCAGAAAGTACCAAGATAGATGAAAAATTATGTGATGTTCCAATCTGGATCATACCTCCCCATTTAAGGATGATCCCCCCCCTAAAAAATATTTACTGAATGAGGTGATGAATGTTTTCCTCTACCTTCTCCTTAGAGTACCATTTTGAATTTCCCAAAAGTTGTTCTTTCAACCTATTCTACCAAAGGTCATGTGCCACCCCTCTTTTATAGTTATAGACCTATTTTTCATAAATGTGTCCTCTTCCAACTATGCCTGAGCATCTAGTTTTAATTCCTCTATGGTAGGTAGGGCATGCTCATCCTCTTGATCCAACATGGAAGGTTCATAGAGTTTCAAATTCCCCACATTCACTACTAAGTAAATGCACATGGATCTTCTTACCAGGACCCGATAGTCTTTCCTTGTTCAACTATAACCAAAATATGTCTCCCACTTTGAATGTCTTCTCGATTTTGGGTTGATCATGTATGACCTTATACTTTTCCTATGACGTTTTAGCATCTCCTCCATTTGCAAATGGATTTATGTATTCTTTTCAACATACGTCTTTTCTCTCAAATCTTCTCATGTGATTTATTCCCTCACTCCTCCTTGATATCCATATGGACCATCTAAGGGTGAAGGTTCCAAATACCCAAAGAAAGTTTCAAAAGGGGACTTACCACTAGAAGTGTGGATTGATTTGTTATAAGAGTGTTGAATATAGATCGGATTTCCATCCTAGGTTTTCAAATGTTATGATTATAACCCATCAAAAGTTGCACAAACGTCTTGTTGACTACTTTTGTCTACCCCTCTGTCTATGGATGGAATGTTTTAGATCTCTTCAACTTAGTATCCATCTTCTCCTAAAGAATAGTCTAAAAGGCACTGAGAAATCTTCTATCCCTATCTAAGATGATGCTCCTTGGTATCCCAAAGTGCACCCAGACCTACTCAAATAACATGTTTGTTTCTTCTTGTCTTATGATGGTCTTTTTACAAGGAATAATAATTCACATATTGTTGAACCTTTCAATTGCCACAAAAATATAGTCCCGTCCCTTCTTCGTTGTTGGTAAAATTCCCACAAAATACATGGAAATTCTTTCCCAAGGTTGAGTGAGTACAACTAAGGTATGGTATAGACCTTTATTTCTATTGTTGGGATTGATGGTACAACAAATTATACATCCTCTAATATATTGTGCTACATATTATTTCATTATGGGTTAGTACACATACCTTTGTAAGTTATCAACTGTCTTCACAACACCAAAATGTCCTACAAATTTGGAGGTGTGAGCCTCTCTGATAAGTTGCAATATTTCACCTTTAGGAATACAAATATTTTCTAGCTTGTAGAGAAACCTATTTTGGAAATTATAATCATCCTTATTGTCACCTTATTCTACATGAATTTTGACCTGTAGCTACTTAAACACCTCCTTTAAGTCCTCATCTTCTGTGTATGTTTCTTTGTATGCATAATGGGTAAAAGGATACATGTGCATAAGAGTTACCAAAGCTATAATATTTGATGTGGGTGGACTTGAAAGCACGTTTTCCAACTTATATGTGATTCCCTTATTACACTTGATGACTATATGATTTTTTTGTAAAACCCTACAATTTCTATTTTGCTAAAGCTTGCTCTAGACCTACAAATACTGCAGTGTTCAGTGATTTGAGTGGATAATGGTTTCCTTTCACATCACATAGTGATTCCACTTCTTAACATATTCAAATAAGGCATAAAGTTCCTTATCATAGGTAGGGTATTTTAAGGCTCTCCCATGAAACATTTTAGAATGATAACATACAGACTTACCTCCTTACATCAAAATTGGTCCCATAGCATACNTCATCCTTATTGTCACCTTATTCTACATGAATTTTGACCTGTAGCTACTTAAACACCTCCTTTAAGTCCTCATCTTCTGTGTATGTTTCTTTGTATGCATAATGGGTAAAAGGATACATGTGCATAAGAGTTACCAAAGCTATAATATTTGATGTGGGTGGACTTGAAAGCACGTTTTCCAACTTATATGTGATTCCCTTATTACACTTGATGACTATATGATTTTTTTGTAAAACCCTACAATTTCTATTTTGCTAAAGCTTGCTCTAGACCTACAAATACTGCAGTGTTCAGTGATTTGAGTGGATAATGGTTTCCTTTCACATCACATAGTGATTCCACTTCTTAACATATTCAAATAAGGCATAAAGTTCCTTATCATAGGTAGGGTATTTTAAGGCTCTCCCATGAAACATTTTAGAATGATAACATACAGACTTACCTCCTTACATCAAAATTGGTCCCATAGCATACACATTTACATATAACTCCACTTAAAAGGGATTCTACAAGTTAAGCAATGCAATAATTGGTGCTTGAATGGTCTTTTGTTTCAGCTAATCCAAATCTTTTTGTTGATTCTTTCCCCACTAGAAACTCTTACCACCGATTGTTATGGTGTGGAGTGGTGCATTTATTGTCGAAGAAGATGCTATGAACTTTCATAGGTACTATGTTGCCACAAAACATCTCCTAACTTCAATGACATTGGTAGGAATTGACCATTTTATGATGTCCTTCATATTTATAGTATGTATCATGATCTCCCCTCCATTGATCTCATACACCAAATACACCAATGAATACTGAGCAAACTCACATTTCTTGAGGTTATCCAACTACTGGTGCTTTTTCAGAGTCTCTAACACTTGCATGACATGTGATATGTGCTCCTCCTAGGTAGATATACAAACCATTATATTGTTCAAATAAACTATAACAAATGAATCTGAATAAGGGTGTAATACATCATTCATTAGTCTCATAAATGTAGTTGGTGCATTACATAAACCAAATGGCATGAAAAACCACTCATACAAAATTTTCCTTGTCTTGAATATGGTTTTCCATGTGTCCTCTGATTTAACACGTACCTGGTGGTATCTAGATTTGTGATCCAACTTGGTGAAGTACTTGGCATGCTGCAACTAGTCTAACAAATCATCGATCCTAGTTGAGAAAGTAAAGTTATTGAAGTTTTAAAATATGTTATTTTTAGGTTTTTTTCCGCAGACGACCGCGTGATTTTATTTATTTATGTAGTAGTCGTGGATCATTTTTCCAAAAAACATTGCATATCTGAGTTCCTCTCACAATTTTACCCAATTTCAAAAATTAAATTCATCTAAATCGGAGCTTTGGAAGTGAAGATATTAGTGATTTAAAATCATCCATTTTGGGGGGCTTTTCGTGACGTCGACGGGACTGTAGAGTTCATAACTTTTTATAGGGTGTTCAAATTGCTACCATATCACTGCCATTAGATATATAATTTTAAGATATTTCTTGTGGTATATTATATGTGGTATTTTCAATGGATATTCAACTTCTCATGGAAATTAGATGGAAGATTGAAGCCCTTGAGACAGGTGCTCAAAATATTCAAGCGATCACACTTGCAATGAAAGAGAGATACATTATATAGGACATCAGGGATAAATATAATCGAGAAGAACATGCTTGGAATAATTTTTAAGATGCTTGTTATGATTGATATATGGATAGTTGTCATTTATGGGATGAAAACTATTTTCATCTTCTATTTGATGAATTTACTCCACCTTCTGTAGATCACATATTGGAGAGAAAACAAGAGATTTCTATGCACATACTTCTTCATTTTTTTTATTCTCAAATAGTATTTGATGAACTTTTGGCCAGTTCTACATATTTTGATCCACTTGACCAATGTCTCTCATTTCAACATCATTTTCAGTTGGCTATGGTGTTTCGATATCTTCAACATGCAGTTCACATGAGCACTTGGACATGGGACCCCAGTTTACAAGGGCAGTTGGAATACCTCAACATGGTGGCTCACATTCCTACATGGGACCCTGGTTCTCTAGTCTACTTCATAAATATGGACCACACTTATCCATGGGACCCTGGTATATGGTTGCACAACCTCATAGCAAGCGTTGAGGACAATGATTTCATAAGGGGGATGGAATGTTAGGTAGATAGAGAAGTAGTGGGGGGGCTAGAGGGCCCATAGTGATAATAGTGGATGTCATTCAATGTAAAGTGGACTAGGTCCACTATAGTATTAAATAAGGCCCACTATGGTAGTTATATATGATAAATGTAATAGGACTTACTAGAAGGTTATACTTCTAGAAGTTTCCTTCTCTATAATGTTCTTAGGTGGTTGGTAGAACTATATAAAGGGGTTCAAGAAATGTAATGGGATATGAAGAGAAGTATTATATTCGGAGCGGTATCTCAATAGGAGGATTCCCCATTGAAGAGGAAAGTGAACATGAGAGGATCCTTTCCATAATAGGATCCATTGTATGGTGTTTCCCTACCTCAAGGGTTTTTTTGTGATAAAGTGTGGTTTTCATATATTCTTCTTGGATCTATTCTGGTGTATTTTGTATTCAAATCTTTGGTTCTTAACATTGACTAGATCAACTACTATGATATTGGCATAGGAACTAGAATCGAATATAGAATCTACCTTAAGTAGTATTCTTGACTTTTGTATTGATATGGAATATTTTTTTCATCTCCTTATCTTCCTTATGATGAAGGCTACTCAGATTCACCTCCTTCTGCAGTGAAGTGTAGCAAATATTCTGATCCACATCTGATCTTTTTTCTACCCAATTGATTGAATCTGTGGCTAGATGGTTCTTCTTCAAATTCTTCTTATGATTTTTAGGGTTCATCTCTAGATGTAGTTTACAACATTTTTATTTAGTGTGACCATAGATATTGAAATGGTTACAGTAGTTACTTGGATTCTTTCACTAATGTGCAATGGATTTCATCTTCTTTCCTTTCCATTTTCACTTCTTCTTCCCCTCCTTGGTAGCATCTTGGTGTTATTTCTATTTGGAACCACTTAGTTGTCCTTTATTGTGGCCTATATTTTCTATATAATTTCTTGCACATAGACCTCATTAGTTGTCTTGGTCTTAAAGAACATCAATTTATTTTGCAAATGACTGTGTATACCCTCAAGATACTTGAGGATTGCATCCAGGTTCTTGGGAGAGATACCCAACATGGTAGCCATATTTATTAAATTTGATGGTGTAATCTTGTACACTATGCCCTTGCCTTTGCCTAAATTAATTCCAAAAGATCCATTTTTCCTCTACATACCCAATATGGTATAACTGGGACTTAATGAGAGTTTTGAAATCCTCCCACTTTGTTACTAGTGGATCACCCTCTAGCCGGAGTCTCTTTGTGTTCATTTCCCACTAGGTTAATGCATGGCCCTCTAATTTCAGTCACGAAAATGAAATCTTTTTCTCCTCATCTATATTGTGAACACTAAAATATACCTCTAATTGTTGCAACCTATGATTCAAATTCAATGCATTTTTCTCACCTTGGAATGGATGGATATCCACTTTCACTTCCATTTTAAATAAATATTGTGAAGGGGTGATGGAACTTGAACTTGGATTCTCTTTCATGGGATCTTTCCTCAACTCCTTTTATATGTCTTCATCATCTCCCGATTTCCTTTTTGGTCCAATCTCTGAGTTAGAGCCTCCAACCTCCTTGAACGATCTCAAATTTCTTACTAGAGCCCCAAAGAGGAGGGACACATTGTGAAGATTTCGGTGGATTTCTCTTATAGACTCGCAAATATCTCTTCTATTTGATCTTGAGGGTTGTTGTGAATAGACTCATCCACCATTACTAAGGTTTTGTGTTTGTTTTCTAAAGCTAATTCCTAGACTCTGTAAATTTCCATAGATATCCTAAAGGAAACTGATCTAATACCAATATGATCTGTAAACTCTCATGGATGTTCCACTGGAACATTTTTTCACAACAAATATTAAACTATTATGAAATCTTGTAATTTTGCAGTATGTTTCCTTAGATTCCATATTAGTTAATTATTAGTTTTTCTTTTATTTATGAAATAACTAAACTATGAAAATGAAAGAGATGATAAAAATATACACACCATCCAAACAATTGAACATAAGATGTATCCTAGGAAACCCAATACAAGAGAAAAATCATCTAGAAGGTGAGGGTTATGTTGTGCTCTCTTTTCTTTAGTTATGGAAAGAAAGTAAATAGAAAGAGACATTCATAATGGAGTTTCCTTTGATATTGTGGCCTGAATGGCTACTATAGAATATCCTACCTCCCTTTTTATGCTCTCAAACTAACACTCCTTGGATGATCCACTCAACTATGGAATGAGTACCATACAAAAGAATGGAACTCCTTATCCTCCTAGTGGCCTAATACTTAACATAGTGTGATAGCCATCTAGGGTTAGGTTTTTTACTACTTTAACCCTCAATTAGTGATAAGGTTTGGACCTTCAAAAATCTTTTCAAAATTCCACATGTGACTAGCCCCATATGTTTAAGTAAGGGGGATGACATGGAATCCACTTGTATCATGGTGTTCAACAAGTTATTTCAACATGCGGGAGGAATAAATTTTAGATACGAGCTTCAATTGAGGCATGGTTTTCACAGTTGGAAAGGTTTTATAGTGTAAAACACCATCAAGGGTGTGCATAGAATTTTTAGACACTCTAACCCAAAAATAGTTTTTTTAATTCCTCAAAATGGATCCAAAAGGTTTTGAACCCCAATTTTCCAAATTGGGACCTACCACTAAAATGGCCCTGTAAGCCGATTCCTCCAATTTCTTCCTTCTATAAAGTACCAAGATAGATGAAAAATTATATGATGATCCCATCCAAATCAAGGTATGATATGTTCTAAACAAAATATGGTTGCAGTCTGTTTCTTAGATAGGTTGAACATGTACTAGATCTTCAAATGAATCTTCTTTCAACTTGGAAGCTAGATGATGAAGGTTTCCCTATGTTGTTTGGCAAGGGAGGCTGAAAAATTGTAAAGGGTTTGTTGGTTGTTGCAAAGGGGAAGAAAATAGGCACTCTCTTCACATTAAAATCAAAATTACATAAATCAGATATTGTTGTTGTTACATAGTAGGAGCCTACAACATATTTGTGGGACTAAAGACATAGGCACATAACTCAAAGAGGCTCGAAAATACTTGCTGAGAAAATTAATTTTCCTTGGATAAAATGTATAGAATTAAAATTTGAAAACATTGTATTATGAGTATACATAAAAGGGTATCACTTATACCTGGGATAGTCCTAAAAGGGATACAAAAATATTAGATTTGGTACATTCTAATGTTTGTTGCCCAATTAATGTAAAATCACTAGGAGGGGTTGGTTATTTTGTTATTGTTATTGATGATGCATCAAAAAAAGGTGTTATATTTCCCTATTAATAGTAAGGATCAAGTTTTAGAATTTTTTCATAAATTTCATATATTTGTTCAAAGGGAAACTAACAAATTATTAAGATGTATTGGAACGTATAATGGTGGTGGCTATTTCTCGAGGGACTTATAATAGTATTGTAATAAACATGGTATAAAGCCTATAAAAACCATTCCTCACACCCCCGCCAAAAAATGGAACAAGAGAGATAATGAATCAAACAATAATGGAGAATGTGAGAAGCATGGTTTCAAATTCTGGTATGCCTAAATATTTTTGGGTAGAGGTTGTTCATATATCCTACTACATAATAAATATCTCTCCCACAACCTCATTGGATGGTGTCATTCCTAAAAACGTATGGACCTAATAAATATCTCTCCCACAACCTCATTGGATGGTGTCATTCCTAAAAACGTATGGACCGGTAAGGATTTATGTTACACTCATCTAAAATTCTTTTGTTGTAAAGAATATGTGCATACTCCTAAAGAACATAGGTCGAAGTTGTATGAAAATTCATTGAAATGCATTTTCTTAGGATATGATGATAATGTGTTAGGTTACCATTTGTGGGATCCTCTAAAAAGGAGAGTTATTAGAAGTAGGGATGCCATTTTTTATGACAAACAAATGTTTAAAACTACTAAAAACGGTGTGGAGGCATAGAAATTTGTTGAAATTCAAGAACAACGAAAAAATTGGCCATCATTAAAAGAAGACACTGTTGGAAATAATGACCAACCATTGCGACATAATGAAAATGAGGGAAAAAAAAAAAGAATAACATGAGGAATGGAAAAATCAACAACCATTAGGAGAAATCCCACCATAAAATTTATCAATTCGCAGGTCTACCATGCTACATAGGCCTTCACAAAGGTACCCCCCCTCAAAATATATTTTATGGATTGATGAAGGCCAACTAGTTTGTTTTTAGGAAGCATGTGAAGGGGAAAATAATATCAAGTGGAAAAAGGCTATGCAAGAAGAGCTAAAATCCCTACATGATAATAAGACGTGAGATTTGGTTGAATGGAAAAAATAAAATAAAAAATTTAAAGAAAAAGTGGGTTTATCAAATAAAACATGAAGGCAAGGAAAATTTAAAAATATTTAAAGCAAGGCTAGTGGTGAAAGGATTTGGACAAGAACAAGGTATTGATTTTATAGAAATTTTCTCCCTAGTTGTAAAAATGTCATCAATATTAGTACTTGGTCTTGTAGTTGCTCTAGATTTGTAATTGGAGCAATTAGATATCAATACAACCTTCCTACATGGAGATTTGGAAGATGAGATATATATGGAGCAACCATAAGGATTTATTGAAAAAGGTAGAGAACATTTGGTCTACAGGTTGAAGGAGGGTCTATATGGTCTTAAACAATCCCCTTGTTAATGGTATAAGAAATTAGACTCTTTTAGGCATGATCATGGTTTTAAAAGGATAAATGAATACCATTTTCTATCCTTTAAAAAAGATAAAAATGTAAATTACATTGTTTTATTATTATATGTTGATGACATGTTGATTGTCGCAAAAGACAAGTTGAGGATTAGCATGTTAAAACAAGAATTAATCAAAACATTTTCAATGAAGAATTTAGGACCAACAAAGAATATTTTTGGGGTAAAAATTATACATGACTCAAAGAGAAATAAAATTTGGTTGTCACAACAACAATACCTTGGAAAAATATTGGAAAAAAATTAATATGGTGGATGCAAAACCTCTAGGTACACCACTTGCTTCTCATCTTAAATTAACAAGTAAACAATGTCCCACTAGTATTGAAGAAAAAGTATAAATTTATAATATTCCATATGCTTCAATAGTAAGAATCCTAATGTTTGCAATGGTAAGCACTCACCCTGATATTTCACATTTAATGGGAGTAGTAAGTATGTTTCTTGCAAACTTGGGAAAAGAACATTGGAATTCAGTTAAATGGATTTTAAGATACATCATAGGCTCAATTGATTATTAATTGTGTTTTCGAGGTATTGGTACCTTGTTGGAAGGATTTACATATGTTGATATCGCAAGTGATGTGGATCCTAGAAAATACACAACGATCTACCTCTATACCTTTGTAGGGGTTGTTGTCTCATGGGTATCTAGATTGCAAAAGGTGGTGGTTCTTTCTACCATAAAGGTTGATTATATGGAGACAACTAATGCATGAAAGGAAATTATTTGGATGAGGAGGCTCTGAGAGGAACTAGGTCTATAGTAAGAGTAGTATGTATTGAATTGTGATAGCCAAAGTGCAATCCATCTTGCCAAAAATCCCACCTTCAATTCTAATACAAAGAACATTTATTTCAAATATCAATGGATTCACCAAGTGCTAAATGATGGGATGCTACAGTTGGAGAAAATACACACTGAAGAAAATTTAGCTGATGTGTTAACAATTTTTTTTCAAAGGGATAAGCGAGAGCTTTGTGAAACTTTGGTTAGCCTTTTGGAAACATGTTGAAAGGTGTTTTGGGACTAGATCAATAGTAAGGAGATAAAAACAATAGCTACAATATTCACCCAAGCTTATATTTGGTCTCAAGTGGTAGATTCTTGTATGATACCAAATAAAATAAAAAATACTACTTTTTATTACTTCTTCATACTTTTGCAACTTTAGGTTAACCTTGAATCATGGAATGAGTGAAACAATTTTAGTCTATACTGGTGCTTTTGGTCCCATGCTTTTCGGTATCCCATGGTATGCGTCTACCTTCTTCTATGAGAGCCTATATATATGTACTCTTTATCAAAAATAAAATGGAGAGAACAAGAGTTGAGCTTGAGGTTGATGTATGTATATTGCTAATAAATTAATAAAAATTATCCTTTCCCTCGGGTTTTTCCTAGTACATTGCTAGGTTTTCCAAATAAAATTCATGGTCTTTTTCTTTTGTTTATTTATGCCATTTTTGTTATGATTGGTTTCTTTATCATGAGATCTATTTGGACACCTTATAATTAAAATGTAACTAATGACTTGACAATTGAATATATGCTTCATTGATTCAAAAAATTATTCCTCATTCCTTCTCCCTGGCCTTGATTTTATATTTTAACTTAATTCATAACATGGCCCAAATATATTATAAACCAACATAGATTCATCTCAACCCTTGATCTATCAAGTACGAAAAAGGATAAAATCCCTTGAGGCATAATTTTTTTTATCATTTAAGATGCGTTTAGGTTTTTTATAATATCACTTAACTCAATAGAACTTAGAGCTCAAATGTTTTGCAAATGGATATGTAATAATATGTTTTTTTATTATAGTAAGTATGTATATTTTCATTGTAACAATAATTCTATGTATATATCATATTTATAGTATTTATGTTTATGTATAAATATTGTATCTTTCTTTTTATTCTTCTATATATAAATTTATATCAAGTGTGTATATAAATTCTCTCTCTCTTCAATATTTATAGAGATTTTTACGTATATATATTTAACTAATATATTATTACTATTATTATTTGTTATAAGTATTATATATCTTTTAAATATATATATGATGACATAATTTTTACCCATATGTTTTGTACCATGAGGACATTGATCCCAAGGAGTATGAACTACTCCATAAGAGTGATAAGTTTTTCCCATGTAACATGAAGACATTGATCCCAAGGAGTATGAGCTACTCCATAAGAGTGTTCCTCCCTTGATTTTCAAAGGAAACATATCCCCGAGTATCTTAATTAGTCAATGTATTTAAATAATCCATGTAAAGATGTCCTAAATAATTTTGATAGTCATTTTTTACTTTGTCATTATAAAAATATATAAGAAGATTTTCACAAGTAGAGTGGTAATGAATAAGTTCAATTTTCTCTCTCTTCATTCTATTTTCCATTTTCTACATATTATCCTTTTAGCAAGTTGTGTTCAGAACAATTTTCTCTTAGATTTCATATTTCTTATAATTATCTTCTCCCTCACAACAACATCCATTTGTTACGTGATTTAGTTCCTTTAGTTAAATTCTCACCGGGATCACACAAAAATTTCTTGTCCTAAGTTCTAGAGGTCTTCCTTATCACCCGAACCAAACCCAATTTTAGTTCATATAATTCAGTTTTTTTAATTTCTTTTCTTTATATATGTATGCACATAGTGCCTCCTCATAGAGAAAATGCCTTTGACAATGTTAAAACTATTTAGTCTATCTCAAAGATCTCGCGCTTGCAATCATTGAAGTCCTAGAAACACAATCTAGGGCACTTTAATTCTCCAACTAGACACCCACATTACTCTATCCAAATATATTTGAAAAGTTTTGGATGCTTGGATCTGCATCTTGCACGCCTATTTCAACAATTGTCTACGTATTTCTAAAGAACTCAAGATGCAAATCATTGAGTATGAGTTGGATTTTATCGCCATGAACTAGTGGAAATCCCATGTTGAATATCTAGAAATCTAAATTGAACTCAACACATCACAATAAAAGAGATCCATTTTTATCGATATTTCCATCTAATATGCATTTTGTCAAACCCTCTGTTGCATTTTCTCCTCCATGGATACATGCAAAATATTTTGGGACGATGGATACAATTTTGAGGGGCTCCTATTTAGACCATGCAATAGTATATTGAAATATTCACTTATAATTGGATCTAGATTCAAATACATGACTTTGAAGAGGTATTTAGATCATTAAATTATATTCTAGGTTATTAGTGATTTTTGGAAATGAGATGGTTTATTTGAGAATAAAAGTGTTTACCAAGTATTTCTTTGTTTCCTATCTCTTGAAAGAAAATTTGAGAAATTATTTCATTCCTTGCAACCCCATAGCCCTCAACCACATCCCACATCAACCCACCCCCTCCATCCTTATTTCTAACTCTTAGTGTGTCATCCTCTCCATCTCATTCTAGTCATTAGTGTTCCTATCACAAGACATAAACTCATTCTATTACAAAGTATATATTTCCAACACCATGGTGATACCAAAACCCTATTTACTAATGAGTAGCCTAATCCCATTGAAAACTCCCTTGTCTCTACTCAGAAGCATTCAACATGAAAGTTCATTTCTCTATACAAACCTACCTATATAGATCTCTCAATACTCATCATGGTTAGGGATTTGTTTGATCCCACTAATGACCTCCTTCTTTTACATAATTTTCAAGTCAAATGTAACTTGGCTACCATCATTGTTGATAATGGGAGCCAAAAGATTCACTAACCTTGTGTCCCATGAATTTTTCAAATGAATACAAATATTCAGTACCCCACAATCATCTAGGTTGGGTCCATAAATATGGACCTTATTTTTTGGTCAATAAACAATGTGTTGTTACATTTTCCATGGTTCTTTCTATGACAATGTCCATTGTGATATCATCCATCTTGAGTGTTTGGAAGTTTTACTAGGAATTCCCTACTGGCATTAATTTTAATCCTTGTATGATTCTAGGCACAATACTTATAATATCTTAAGGGATAGTATGGCCTATGAACCTAAGTTTTCAACCATTTCTCCCCCACCCCTTCTCGCTTCTTATCTCTAGGAATGATGTTGTCCATCAAGTCAAACTACACATGTGTTTATCCTTATGCATCATCGACTCTATGAAACCTAATAATGATACACACTTCCCTCTCTTTGATGTTCTACCATTAATCAACAAGTTTGTTGATGTTATTACCCCCTCTATTGTGCTACCTACTACATTTAGTATTGATCAAACTATTGATTTAATTCGTGACATAAATCTCCCTATCTCTCTTTCCTATTGTTTATCCCCCATTTAGTTTGTGAATGTTGAACATAAAATATAATTTATGCTTTAGTTTGGAAATATATATGCTAGCTTATCTATGTGTGGTTCCCCAACCTTCATTATCCCTAAGAAGGACTGCCAAGAATGGTGCTTGGTCACAAATTACAATGCTCTGAATAAATTCACCATTAAGAATTGTTATCCATTACCCAAGATTGATTATTTACTAGACAACCTACAAGGTGACAAAATTTTCACTAGATTGGAATTGATTTCTAGGTATCATCGAGTTCACATGGCCTCTAGAGACACTTGCAAGAGTACCTTTAAAACCAAATTTGGGTTGTTTGAGTGGTTGGTGATTCCTTTTGGCCTCAACAATAGCCTTACAATATTCCAAATGCTTCTTAATGATATAGTTTTACCACACATGGGATGTTTTGTAGTCATGTATTTGGATAATATTCTTATTTTTAGCCACATATGGTTTGATCACATGTAGCATATTCATCTTGTGTTAACACTATTTCATAAGAATAAGTTGTAGTTCAAAAGGAAGAAACATTATTTTATATATACATTTGTATAGTACCTTGGATTTCTCATTGATAAGGAAGGTATTTGTGTCTATCTGAACAAAGCGCAAGATCTAGCCACATGGCCCACTTCTACCAGAGAAACCAATTTGAAGAGTTTTTTGGGAAGTCTTAATTTTTGTCATTTTTTCATCGCCAACTTCTCCCGCATTGTACACCCCTTGTGATAGCTATCCAATCAACAACCTTTCACATGGAATGCAGGTGTTAAATAGAGCATTCAGGAGCTACGCACTACCTTATGATCTACTCCAATTTATCATTTACCTTATTTACATTGGCCATTGAAAGTGGACATTGATGCTTCCCATTATCTGATTGGTGTTGTACTTAAACAAGGAGGTTACCTGATCACATATCATTTCAAGACATTATCAAATGCCAAACTAAAACTATAACACTTATGACAAATAATTCTATGTGTTAGTGCAAGACTTTAAGTAATGATGTCACTAACTTTTGGGTAAGGATGCACAAACAATGGCATCTCAATTCCATGGGTAAGGATCCTTCTATATTTCTTAATTTTGAATCTATGATGCACAAACAATGCATCTCAAATGAGCCACCTATATCTAACTATTTCACTTGGTCATTCATTACAAAAAGAGTAGATCCAACAAAATGGTTGATATGATTAGTCACCCCAACTTCTTGATGCTTACAGTTCTAGCATATTTTTGTACAACCTATGAAGTGTGGAAACCTTTCTATGCTACAGATCCTGTTTTTGGCTCCATATAGAAATTCATTCATCAACCTACAAATATCAACTAGATGTCTTTCCACATATTTTTAAATCATGTTTTCTTTTATATAAACTCAACTAGATATGGTGTTCCCAACACACTTTATTGATTAGTCCTCATTTGAGAATCTCACACCTTTCCTTACTGGGCCACTTTGGCATCATGAAGACTCTACTACACTTGTACAATCAATTTTTCTGATCAACTATACAGCATTAAGTTAAATCATTCTTCTAAACTTGTTCCTTATAGCACCAACAAACCTACCCACTGCAAAAAATGGCTCTACAAGGATTTTTCCTTTCACTCCCATCCTTGGGAATCATTTTCTATGGATTTTCTGAATGGGTTTCCTATGAACTTTCATAAACATGATTGTGTCTTTGTTCTGATTTATTTTTTTTCAATAAGGCCCTTTTTATTCCTTGCACAAAGACTACTTTAACCACCCTAGACATAGATTTATTTTTTAGGCATGTTCGGCCATAGTTTGGCTTAACTCTTTATATCATTTCTAATCACAATTCACATTTTCTAAGAGTAATATAGAAAACTCTTCATAAGCTATTAGGTTGTTGACTTAGTTTCTCTATTACTTTTCAACATTACACTGATGGACAAATTAAGGTATTAAATCGTATTCTTCTTCATGCCCTTTGCATGCACTATAATTGTAATAAACAATGGGACACCTACGTACATGTTCTACAACATAGCTAGAATATCTTTATCAATTGGTCTACCAGTTTTTCACCCTTTGAGGCATGTCATGCATGCCATCCAAACACCATGTATGAACTACCTATCATCCTCTAGCCTCCCTCCTCTTCCCACCAATCGAAGAAGAAACATAGTGCCTCCTCTTTTATGAATAAATTTGTCCATATTCATGAGAAGGTATCCACATCACTCCAAGTTTCCAAAGCACATTATAAAAATTTAAGCATCATCATAAAGTTCCCATGCACTTCCGGGTTGGGTACCAAGTTTGGTTTCAAATAGTTAAGGAATGGTTTAAAATCCATTACGATTATAAGATAAATCCTCTTTGGTATGGTCCATATATTATTATCCAACAAATCGATGCTAATTCTTATTATCTAGATTTTCCTTCCCAACTTACTATTCATAATGTGATCAATTTGATTAAATTTAAACTTTATACATATCCATTGTTGGAAGAAGAATTTCAACTAAGTATTTTTATACAAATTATTCCATATTTCCAAGAGCCACTTGTTGAAGATACATTGTTGAATATTCACACTTTCTCAACTAGAAACCTTTAACATCATTCATACTTTAACTAGAAACCTTTAACATCATTCATACTTTATTGGGTGACAAAGACAACTACGTACTCTGAAAAAGTGGATTTCCAATTCTATTTTATAAGCTTATTTCCCTCACATGGTTGAGAAAGTGGGCAACAATTCAAAATTAAACTAGGAGAATCTAGTGTGTTGTGATGACAACCATCCCAAGGAGTGCATTGCTCCATAAAAATTCACCTATCTAGCTTCTCAAAGGGTGCAAATCCCTAGGTATCTTAATTAGATAATGTATTTAAATAATCCATGTAGAGCTATGATCTAGATATTTTGGTAGTTATTTTTTAATCTGTCATTGTAAACCTCTATAAAAATATTTTTGCTAGCGGAATGATAGCGGAATGATAATAAATTTAAGTTCTAGGTTTTCTCTCTTCATTCACTTTTCCAATTTCTGAATAATCTCATTTTAAAAAGTTGTGTTTTATATCAATGTGACAACGTCTTCATCATATTAGGCTTTAGATCTATTATATTTTAATGCAATCAAATTATATGAATGTAGGTCATCCCTTAAGTTGTTCATTAAATGAGTGAAACAATGTCGAAGGGGAACATACACTAAATTGTATAATAAACCTAAATCAATTGATTTTTATGGCAGTCAAGATGTTGGTAGTATTTGTAACTTACTAATTATAAAGGCATTCAATTCTCAACCTGATGAACCTTAGCGGATATTTACACTCGTCCAAAAAAATCATATACATTAAAAACAAATAATTTATTTAAATAACATGTTATTTCAATTATAATATTAAAGAAATAATCATCATCCATGCAGAATTGTACTAAATATAAACAACAATACTTAATACTTATACAAGTCAAACGTGTTCAACAATATTTCATCCATCGGAATTAACTAATTAGTTTTCGTATGTTAAGGCATGATTTATCCCATATGTTTCAATAATGTAAGTCTCAATCCTTTTATATTCAAAACTTATCCTCCATTCACAATTTTTTACGTAGAATGTTTCAATGATGCAAGTGTCAATCCTTTTATATTCAAAACTTATCCTCCATTCAAACAAATTTTGACGTGGAAAGCTTTGATGTAGAAAGACCTGGGAGTGTGTATTCAATCATCTTCATGGTTTTTTCTTAATACTTTTTGCTAGTTAAAAATAACATAATATGAGTAGCCTAAAGATTTATTTTTTAATTTGAAATATAAAAACAGTATATGTATATAGTTTTACAGTTTTAAAGATTTATTTTTTAATTTTAAAATACTTAATTTTAAAATACAAAAACTAGTAGTTTTATTTTTTTAAATAAAATTTTAAATTATTTGTGTTTATATTTTCTTAAATATATATAATTATAATTAATTTTTTTAATAATATTGGTTATTTAAAAATAACATAATATGAATAGCATATTGCAACATTTGAATACTCAAGGGTTGGCTAACACATAGTAATCTAGATAAATAGAAGTCATATCCATAATTACCAATTTGAAGTTGGTTGTTATATTAATAAAATACAATGAGATGTCAAATAAAAATAGATCTCTTATTTATAGCAACAAGATACATAACCCTTAACCCTAATACATATGAAATTATTAAAAATATATAACTTATATTGTCATTAGTATACATCTTGTCCTTGTAATTCCCTTGAAGATTTAAAATAAAACTAATGGATTGCACTTTATAATGCAAGTGACATACATTTTGCATAGTAAGACACAGTGAGTCACTTTTTATTTTAAATGACATATATTTTACATTCCATAATTCAAAATTCACTTTATAAATTAGCATACAATTTTCACATTAATGCACTTTATAACTAAAAAATCACTTTATAAGTAAATGAAATACAAGTTCACTTTATATCACTTTATAATTTAAAGTGATATGTACTTTACAATAAAATCACTTAAAAAATAGAGACAATCTATTACCAAAATTATAAAGAATCAAGTAAACTAAAGGATTAGATATAAGGAATAACAAGAGAAAACGGACTTTTGTTTTTCATTTTCCCCTTCTAGAAGGTTATGTTTACATTATTCTCAGTGCATGATTTAGTTCTTTAGCCTCCATGGTTATCAACCTATATTTCATTCCATATTTTGTATCAACCCTTCCATTCATTCCACTCCCATGAACCATGTATTTTTCCACTCCAATTCATCCCATGACCTAATAGCCTAAAAAATTCCACTTTCTTAAAATTCATACAAGCCCATCTAGAACTCAATCTCCGTTACCTACAACTATACCTTCACCTACACCAAATATACCTTTCTACTCGCATAAGGAATAATATTGTTTCTCCCAAATTTCCACCTATGGACGACATTCTAGAATTTTTTTGAGAAATATGTTTATTCAACAATGAAATATGCACCCATGATTCCATTTATATTTCCTCCATCTTCCCACAAACATGGTATTTTTATGTTGCAAGATATTTGTTATGAAATCTCTCATCTTTCTCAACAACTTCTTCTTCCTCAGCTTCATGATTCATCCATCCTCTTTGATATTTTCTTCAACAAGATATACACCCCAATACTTTAGATACAATTCATCACTATCCCATGGATCTTCATCCTAGACCACCTACAACATTTCCTCATTTTTTGAACCCTTAAAACTATCGAAATAGGGTTTTGGGTTTTTGAAATCCATGGGTGCTTTACTCTCCAATTGTAGCCACAACCTCTCTCTCATTTCTCTTGTTAAGTATCCAGAAGCACTCTTGAAATCCATCCTTGGTTATAAATTGATAGTAACTTCTTCCCATTTTCTCCTCTTCTTTTGTTTTCTTTCTTAAAAAAGAAAAAAGAAAAAAACCTAGCACACAACACTAGCAAAGTTTGATTAGAGATTTGATAACACTTGTTGTGCCCCTACATAACAACTGAGACTACACTAACATAAAATGAAATAAGATAAAATACATAGTAATAGTGGAGGCACTTGCACACCTAAGGGTTCGAGAGATACAAAGTAGATCGTTGTAATGGTAAAATATAATGATATACAAAAAAAGAGAGGGGAAACTCCTATAATATATTTATAACATTGAGATGCGTAAAACTTAACCCTAGGCTTATGTCACATGTGTAGGCATTTATTATATAGAAGAGGAATTTCTATACATAAGACCTTATTATAAATAAACTACCTATGTTGTGATTAGCTACACAACATTATCTGCGGTTCTTTGTACTTTATATATAGAACTTTGGAATATCTATATATAGAACAATTGAGAACAATAGAATTTTTGGTACTCGCAATCTTCCGTGATAAATATTTCATAATTGTGTGTTTGTGTGTGTGTTGCTACACTTTTTTTTGTTCGATATTTTATCTTTTTCTTTACTTGTTTCTTTTAGATCCACATGTTTCCACTAATTCACAATTTCAAGAATATGATGTTCATGATTTTATAAACCCTTCGATCTATTGAACTAGGGTTTTGGGTTTTTGAAATCCATGGGCCCTTTACTCTCCAATTGTAGCCACAACATCTCTCTCATTTCTCCAGTTAAGTATCGAGAAGCACTCTTGAAACCCATCCTTGATTATGAATTGATAGAAACTTCTTCCCATTTTCTCCTCTCCTTTCATTTTCTTTCTTAAAAAAGAAAAAAAAAACCTAGTGCACAACACTAGCAAAGCTTGATTGGAGCTATGATACCACTTGTTGTGTCCCATAGAAAATGGGATTACACTAACATAAAATGAAACGATATAAAATACATAGTAATAGTGAAGGCACTTGCACACCTAAGGTTTCAAGATCTTCTAATAATTTAATAAATCGATAAAGACATCAACATGAACAAAGTTGATCATTGTAATGATAAAATATAACAAGATAAAAAAAAGAGGGGAAACCCCTATTTATAATAATGAGATGCATAAAACATAACCCTAGGCTTATGCCACATGTATAGGTGTTTATTATATAAAATAGGTATTTCTATACATATGACCTTATTATAAATAAACTACACAATTATGATTAGCTGCACAAGAATATCCTCAGTTTTTTGTACTTTATATATAGAATTTTAGAATATTTATATATAGAACAATTGAGAACAATAGACTTTTTGGTACCCGCAATATTCCCTTATAAATATTTCATAATTGTGTGTATGTCTTGATACACTTTTTTTTGTTTGATATTTTATCTTTTTCCTTATTTGTTTCTTTTAGAGCCATATGTTACCACTAATTCACTCTTTAAATATTCTCACACTACATTTTCTTTAAATTTTAACATTACGAGAAAACATAATTAAGTTTTGTTAAATATTTTACTTTCGTTTTATACATATAACATAGAATTCAATTTTATACCATGTAACATAGAATTCAATGCACCATAAAATAAGATTTTCACTCATTACATAAATCATTGTATTTTTATTTGAAGAAAGAATTAATCAGATATATTTTAATATCAATATGACTAAGGAGAAATATAGTAACTCTACACTAAATTCAATGTATCTATAGAATGAACTTAATAACTTTAACATCAATTTTGAGAATATAATACATTCATTAAAATTTAGTTCATTTCGAACAATTTTACTCATTTTAAATATATTTTATGTTGGTTTAGCGAAGAAACCAGAAAATTGTTAAAAAATTTAAGGATTAGCTTCTATTCTATTTTTTTTTCCATATATATTTAATTTTATGTTTTTTTTCATTATATTTTTCTTCACCAATAATAATATTATGGTTATATAAAAAAAACTTAAAACATAAATATTAATTTTCAATTCATATGTAAAATACTAAATAGATGGAAAGTTGGAAAATTTAAATACTAAGGTTTGTGTTTAGAAAAACTCTTTTAACTTGAGAGGTGTATCTTTTGTTGCATTGGAAATTTTAGTTGTTGGAGAAAAATATTTTTAGTTTATCTAACATAGTATGGATTTGATTCACCCAAAAAGATAGGCATATTGCTAGGAAAAAATATTGAACATATATTACTTAGAAAGAGATTTTTAAAAATAAAATAAGCCCATTTTTATAGGAATTTATTTTTTTATATTTTATTTATTTTTATTATTTTATTACTTAGTGTAGAAATTTGTAAAAATAAAATAAATCCATTTTTTTAAATATTTATTTTCTGGTCTTTTATTTATTTTTCTAACAATATTTTCATTATTTTAATCTTAATTTTTTTATTTTTGAAGAATGTTTTTATTTTTAATTATTTGTTTCCCATCAAATATATATATATATTATATAAAATATGAAATAATAATATACATTATAAAAATAAGAGGGATGTCATTTGACCTGTGACACGTTCGATCGGGAATTAATATGAATATGGAAATTGAATGAGGTTACTTTGTATTAAAAATATATTCTTATCTTTTATTTAAAATATTTAATATGTTTTAATTTATTTATGAATGTATTTAAAGAACGAATATGAATCGACATGAATATGGAATATGGAAATTGAATGAGATTGCTTTGTATTAAAAATATATTTTAATCTTTTATTTAAAATTTTTGATATGTTTTAATTTTTTTTTATGAATGTATTTAAAAAATAACATGAATTGATATTAATATGGAAATTGAATGAGATTACTTTGTATTAAAAATATATTTTAATCTTTTATTTAAATAAAATATTTAATATGTTTTAAATTTTTATGAATGTATTTAAAGAAGGAATTTAGTAAAGATGATTAAATTAATATAATATAAAATAGAATTTTATTTAGATTTGAATATATAACTTTTTAAGAAGAAATACGTGATCTTATTATTAGGCTCACTCAAATTGTTATATTACAAAATACAAAATAACTAGTAACTTACAATTGAATATATTCTTAAATAAAAATTTGTATAATTATACCATAAATCATTCAATTAATCTTGTAATGTAAACGAGGTAATAACCAAAATACATATAAAATTAAAATTAATTAAATGATAAATTTCAAATAACTTATTTATATAATATTTAAGAATATTTTTTTTATTAGACATATTGGTAGTCTTCTAACTTACTATTTATAAATGCATAAATCTTTTAACTTTATGCACTTTAAAATATTTTTTTTAACTTTTTAAACATTAATTTTACTCCTTTTTTTTACATTAATTATATTGATAAAGATTTATTTTAACTCTAGATTTATCACAAGGATCAATTTTTTTTAGGTGAAAATATTTTTTTAAGTAAAAATATTTTTTTAAATGAAAATTGTTTTTTAAGGAATTTCACATCTCCCTTATATTCAACAACACACTATTGAAATTTTTTAACCACAAGAATTTTTTTATTTTCAATTGCTTTATATCTATACATTTTTTTCAAATTTATATATATGTATATGCATATAGTTGATATTGAATTATTTTACTTAAATTGGAAATTGAAATATTTTATTTATGGTCTATATTGACATTTTTTTGCTTTTATTATTTTTTTTAAATATCACTTGTCAACTTCATGTTAAGCACTCAAAGAATTATACATCTAACTCATACAAAGTTCATATAAAGTACATGACCCAATAATAGGCTAACTTAAATGTAAGGAAGCAAGCTAGTGGAGTAGGACTCAAAGTCATTTTAAGTGACATGGTTTTCCTTAATTACTTTATATGTCTTTCTCATTGAATTTTTGGCCAACAATTAAATATTTTTTTTTTATTAATATTTTTTAAATGCCATGTGTCACCTCCATGTTTAACACAAAAGAAATTACACACATCCTCATATTGAGCTACATACAATCATAATATTTTAACCATAAAAATATTTTTACTTTCCAAAATGTGGTAAATTCATGTAAAGTTTCCCTGAAAATACATGATTGATATCGAATATTATGAGAAAAAGGAAAAGAACATTGTAAATATTCCCGCTGAGCCTTCTTTTCACTGGTCGCATCGGTAACGAAATTCATTTGTTGGGAATAAGCGAATCGTGTAGAAAATCATCACTTTTCTATGATCACTTTTTAAAATTATGTGAGTAGAAATTTTCAGATTTCAGATTGAGTTCTTTTCTAAAAGAAACTTGAGTTCTTTTCTAAAAGAAACCAAATAGGTCTGTAATCAGAAAGTTCAAAGAGATAAATGAAAAAAAACCAAAAAAAAACAATTCCATGCATTGTTAAGATTGGCTGAAATTAAAACAGCTATATATTAATTGCGAAGAGGAAGAAACCTATGTGAGAAAACAGATGCGCGACTTCATGAAGACGGCGCAAATTATTTAAAATATCATTGCGTTATCAGTATGGATATCTGTCCAACCCCGGCCATTGTTAACTCTATTGGGTTATCGGGACTCGGGGGGCAGAAGGTCCACCGTTGGCTTTGCGGCGGGCACTCCGATGATCCACCTACAATCAGATTACTGCCAAGGCCAAACTCTTGGGAGGTGTCAGTTTGTCAAAGATGGGTTTGGGTTATCAGACCCTGGAGGGCCGGCAGAAAAGTCCATCGTTGTGGGTTTGGGTTATCGGAAGGCCGGCAGAAAGAGTCCATCGTTGGCTTTGCGGCGGGCACTCGGATGACTCAACCTACAATAAGATTCCGGTCAAGACCAAACTTCGACCGTTCAATAATCTTCGACCAAGAGTTGGAAAAATAAATAAAAGATTTATTTGTCAGGTTAAATACATAAAAACCATATCCATATATGTTTTTGTTTTTTTTTTTGGTTCAAGCCTAAATTATCTGTATTTGACATTTGTTGAATTATACAAAATTATAATGAAATTTTCTTAATATTATTTCTTGTGTTAAGCATCTAGTTCTTTTAAGTTTAAAAAAAAATAAAAAATTACAATTATTATTATTAATTTATTTTTCTTCAATTTATGATGATGGTGGTTAACATTCATTAAAATTCAAGATATTTTTCTAATAAAATAAATAAGAAAAGTGCAAGGTGTTCCCATACATATAAATGTAATAACTATTGGAAAAGAGATTTTTCCTATGGATGTGTTGTCAAGAGTAGCCTAAGTGTAAGTTTAAGAGTAAAGATAAGGTAGTTAGACATTGTAGAAGATGGAGCCTTTTAGTAGGATTCTAATATTAAGTTTGTGTATAAATATGTGTGTATATGGAAAAAGAAAAATAGAAATTTTATGTGTACATTTCTATCTTTGTATTGTTTCATTTTTTCATCGTGGTAGAAAAGTTAGTTTAGATTAGAGAGCACAAGATGAAATCTTATGCATATATCTTGGTAGGAGTAGAGAATAATTTAAATATCTCCATCATTGTATATAAGTTGTGAGTAGACTATCTAAAGTGTTATAACTTTTTCTATTGCAAAATTTTGTTGTAGATAGTTCTTTGTGTTAATGAGTTCATCATTTGCTTACTAATAGAATCTCATGACAAGGTCTGAAGACCCTATACATATGAACTTTTTAAGTAGAGAATAGTAGTTCCCTAAAAGCCCCAATCTATAATTATTGGGAGAAGAGGTTGGATAGCATAAAGAAATCCTAATTGATGACTTCAACAACACCTTCCATAAAAAAAAATTAGCATAAGAACATTTTCTTAGTTTGACTTAGCTATTCCAAAATCGAAGTAGCATAGGAGTTTTTTATTAGTGTAGTTTATATGTGGAGAAAGTGCACAATTAATAGAATAATATTTGTTTCTAGATTAGGAAAATAGGTTATATTAGTTTCATTTCATTACAATTTTTTAAATAGTGGAAAATTTTGAATTATTGTAAGTTTGTTAGAAGAATCCCATCTTTATGAAACAAATGATGAAGATGATGATTAATCAAATAAAAAATGATTTCTTATTTTGAAGATGATGTATCTTTGAGAACAAAAGGAGAGGTTTATTTCACTATGGATTGTTGTTCAACAATTTGGGAGTTTAGGAAGGTTGAATTTGGGAATTCAAAATTCAAAGAGTGTAGACTTAGGAATTGAACCTTTACAAGGGGATGAGAAAACTTGATGGAGTTTGGTGCTTGTATTTTTTAAAATGGTGAAAGGAGAAGAGGTTGAAAAAATAAGATGTCAATTTATGTTTATGTTGTCCATTAATTTAATATTGTAGCATTTAGAGGGGGTGTTGTAGCAATGCTCCAATACAGATAAATGTGTTATTAAGAGTATTTCCATTGTACTTTTAAGAGTAAAACGGGGTAGTTAGTTAGTGTAGAAGATGGAGTATTTTAATAATACTATGACTCTGTATGTGTATATATATGTGCATTTTTAATAAATAAAAATAAAACTTTTGTGTGGACAGGTCTATTTTTGTATTTCTATATTTTTGTATTTCTATATTTTTGTATTGCTATAGTTTCCATTTTATTTTAGAAAACTAATTTCTAGAACATGCCCTCCTACTTATAAAAAAGAGGATACATTAAATAATGCAAGTGGTATACATTTTTGTACATTAAGTCAGGTTATCATTTAAGTGACATAGAATTTTTATGTTATAACACTCATGGATATAACACTTTATCACAATTTTTAACACTCATGGATATAACACTTTCTAACAATTTTTAAGTCATGGATATAACACTTTCTAACTCAAAAATTATTTTATATGTTAACTGACATATAATTTGCGTTACTTTATAATTTAAAAGTAATATTCACTTAACAATAAAATTATATCAAACTAGAACTACTTATACCAAAAAATTACAACTAAGAAGTAAACTAAATCTAACAAAATTAGGTATAAAGCATAAAAGAAAAATGGGTCTTTATCTTTCCTTGTATCCTTCAAGATAGTTTTGTTTGCACTCTTCTTAGTTCATGCTCTAGTTTTTAAGCTTCCATGGTCACTGCACTATCATCCATTACATCTTTTATCTCGATCCTTTCATTCATTCTACTCATGTGGGCCATGAAATATTCCACTCTAACTCGCTCCATAGTTGAAATAACCCAAAAATTTGTGCAAACATTTCTTGAAATTCATGTAAGCTTGTGTGGAACCTAACCGCCATGCCCTAAAATTGTGCCTTCACCCACACAAAATCTACCTTTCTGCTCATGCTAGGAATAATCCTACCACTCCATGGTTCCCACCCATGGCCAACGTTATGGATTCTCTCCATAAAATATGTTCATTCAATGTCCTAACTAACACCCACATTGTCATTTTCCTTGTCTCCAACTTCATGTACACAATGCAATTATTTTCTATTATGAGATCTAGGCTTTTAATGGTCTCTTCTTTCTCGACAATTTCTTCTTCCTCAACCTCATGGGTCATTTCTTCCTCTTTGTCCTTTTCTTCAACAATATCTACATCACAATAAACTTTGGATACTTTAATAGTATATTCTAGGTATTCATCCCATGGCCTTTTCTTCAACAATATCTACATCACAATAGACTTTGGATACCTTACTAGTATATTCTAGGTAATCATCCCAAACCGCTTATGTTATTTCCTCATCTGTAAAACCATTAGAAATATCAAGATAAGGTTATAGGTTTGCACAATCCATGGGGCATTTTTCCTCCAACCGTAGCTAGAACATCTCTCTCATTTCATCAACAAATATATGGAAGGGTTCTCGAAGCTCAGCCCTAATCACACACTAATAGCAACTTCTTGCAATTTTCTCTTCTCCTTTGAAAAGAAAAAGAAAACCAATATAACACCGATGAAGCTCGACTAAAACTGTGATACTACTTTCATTCGTAAACACCGGACAAAGTTCAACTTACATAAATTAAAATAACATTAAATAAATAATAATACTTGAAGCACCTACATAGGCAAGGATTAAGAACATATGTTTTTTCCTAGGAGATACCAAAGGATTAAGAACATGTGTTTCCTCCTATGAAGTCACAGGTATGTAGACTTTTGCATTCAAGTAAGTGTTTCTTGAAAGTGGTCTCTTATCCCAAAAACAAAAATTCTCATGTACACCAATTCGATGACTTCATTATAACCTTAAAATTATATTATTATTATTATTAATTTAAATAAATAAATAAAATTAAATAAATAAATAATAATAGTGTAACCACCTAAAAATTAATTTAGATAAATGAATGAAAACATCTCCATGAATAATATGAAGATACTTGTTGATTAAAAATAACAATATTAAAAAAAAAAAAAAAAATATTTACATTTAAAAAATTACACAAAAACTTAATATTAAACTTATGTCATCTCTCTAAACTTTCATTATATAAAGAAAGCCTTTCTATACATTTAATTTATTATAAAAGTATTCCCTAAATTATGATTATGCACATAACATTATGTATAAAAGTATTCCCTAAATTATGATTATGCACATAACATTATGCTCTATTAAACATAAACACAGTGCAATTAATTTAGCTTTCCAACACAAGCTTATGAAAACTATCTCATAATTACACTGAATTAAATAATAAATATAAAATTAATTACAACTTAATACAAATGTATGTAAACTATCTCATGGTTACACTGAACTAAATAATTATTTTTTTGGTGTTTTTGGAGGGAATTGGAATCTGGTGATGTAAACTTAAACAAAATCCCTATTTTTTGTTGTTTAAATTGCCTTTCTGAATGTATAAATGGATTCAGCATGTTGAAAAACTTCTAGAGTACTCAGATGATACAAACTTAGCCACTCAAATCTGCAGATCCAACCATTCATCATAAAAAACTCCAAAAAAATAAAAGTTATAGATGAATTAAATATAAAACTAATTACAAATTAATACTTTTAATCATCCTTAGTGGCCTTCCATTTTTGCATTTCCATGTGCGTAACGTTTTCATTTTTATTTTACAGTGCTGTGATTAAGACACCTCTATTGACCATTATCAAATGCATTTTGTGGTTGTATCAGTTCTCCAAAAGCAAAATGTTAGGAAGCAGAAATTCAACGAACCTGATACCTCAACTCAACTCACAATACATGCTATTAACAAGGCAAGCTCATGTGTACATGGATTGGCTTGGGCTGTGGAATAGATGTGAGATCGCCCAACTGAATCAGAATGCATAAATGCAAGTCATGTTATTCACGAGGCAGTTCTTTTGGTAGTCCTTTACTGAAGCCAGAGTGTTTACTATTCTAGGATCTCGGCGCAATCCTGTATGGACCCTGCTTGAGATTCATGGACCCCAGGTGGCCTGTCTGACCAAACATCCGCTGTTTCTGTTTATAAAAACAAATCTACAGAAGGAAAGAACGGTTTGATTATTCCCGTTAATGGCATCTTGCGATCGGTGTAGCTAGTGGGCACGTCGTAATTGGCATATGGTTGGCACCGGCGAACACTAAAAAAACTTTTCTCGCGATACAGGTTCCACGCAATGTGCGCATCGACTTTCTGAGCGTGAGAGAATCGGCCGCTTGCTTTTTCGAATGGATTGCTACTTTAGCGACCTCAATTGCGGCCATCCTGTTCGACTCAGCGATATAGCGTCTTGGTTCAATCACCATAAGAGTGGAGATACGCCGATAAACTGTCAATGTGGATGTAAGTTGAGAAAATGACCGTTGATCTAAAAACTAGCACAGCCACATAATTGCGGCTGTGGCTGATAAACGCCGAAAGGCATATTTCTTTCGCAAACAAACTTTAATGGTCTTTTGAAACCTTAATTGTCTTTTGGTCTATTTCATTTACAAACAAATTTTAATTTACATATTAAAATTACAAACAAACTCTAATTTTTTAACAAAAATCTTAATTAGAATTTTAAAATAAAATATTTTTTAATTAACATATTAAAATTACAAACAAACCTTAATTTTTTAACAAAAATTTTAATTAAAATTTTAAAATAAAATAGTATGCTGGTATAGTTTGACCCTTCTAGTGAAACCGAGAGAGGCAAGTGATGGTGAAACCGAGCAAGCCAAAGAAGAACCCAACAAAAAATAATTTCATAACGTTTCCATGAGTAATGATGAATGAAAATTACCTCTTTCAGGACACTGCAACCACCATTCAATAGATGACAACTCTTCCAAGATATAAACTTGTCTTCCATATATCAAAAGAGGAGGCGATGCCTACAACACTTGAGTTATAGTTTCCATACGTGAATAAGTATTCTTTGTGACTGGTTATTCACAGAGAATTAATATTTCGTTGCTCCAGGTGAATGATGCAATTTTTAGTTTGAAGAAGCACTGTAGCTATGCCCGCCTTCTATATCACACGACAATTAGCAATTAATGAACAATTAGAACCACTAACCTGTTGATCTGAAGGAGAGAAAAAATGAAAATAGTTATCAGAAAAGATTACCTTGGGTTTCACTGGCACTAAGCATGTAAAGCAGAGAATATATCACTCATCTGTCCTCGCCTCTTGATTTCATTGCTCCCGTTGTTGTATACGCTTGTTCAGGTGAATGACGTAATTTTTCGTTCGAAGAAGCACTGTAGATTTGCCTACCTTCTATATCACATGGCAGTTAGCAATTAATGAACAATTAGAACCACTAACCTATTAAGGCGACAAGATCTAACGAGTGAAATTTGATACGCACATAAGTATTTTCTTGCTCCCTGTTTCTGTTTCAAATATTACCAGCAAGCTAGCAATAACATTAATCTATTATCCCCCACAACAAATTTTACTTGCATGAACACCTGATTGAACGAAGAAGGCTAGAATTTCGTCCGTTCGAATTTTTCCAAACCTTTTGAACTCCCTTCGAAAAGTAGATGCGGAGGCAAGTTCTGCACATAAATGGTTCCTTCCATAATCTTCTGGTACGTCGCACAAATAATCTATGAGATTTAATTAAAAAACGGTTCACATCTCACTATTTACATCCTTAACAGTTATGTGGGCAATCCATTTGAGGTAGTGTCTATTAATCATCCAAAAGTGGCAATAAAATTTTGTATAGATATTAATCTTTGGTAATCATTTTAATGTGGCAATCATATGGCCTTACAGTAATTTTTTAATATGATTAGGTAAATGTGAAAAAGTAAACATGTTAAAGCATGCATTCATAAATGCAAGGAAGTTATGAATAATAAATCCCATTCATTGCAAGGAAGTTATGAATAGTAAATCCCATTCATTGATTTGGGAGGACGACTAAGAATATGCTAGCATCTTCAATTGTTAGTCATAAGATTAAGATTTAAGATTAAAAGATCATTAAATGTGCCCATTGTGAATAAGTGTACACCTTTAGGCATAACCAGTGTTTCTTAGGTAAAGATGCACCCATAAACTGTTGGACGTTGAAATAATAAAATGCAACTTTAGTTTTGAAGATGTAAAATTATTTGGAATATTTAATGAAATAGTAAAATAATAACTGATTTGTTTAACATCTTAAAAAGCATGTGTAATTTGAAGACCATTTAATGGTATAATTGGCACTAGTAATTTATAATTGAAGCAAAATTTATTCATTTTCTATTCGTACACTTTTTCACTTATTTTAACCGTTTCGATTGTTTAAAAAATCAAATAAAATTTAGGTTACTTTTAAAATATTTTTGTTTTGCAAAATATTCAAATTTATATGATTTGCTTTAAAAAAAAATTATAATTATTTTAATTATTTTAAATTATTTTAATAACAAAATTTAATGGCTAAAATATTAGAGTAATTGAATACATCCAAAGCATTTTAACATTTCTGGAAATGTATGATGAAAATATACATCCTTTTAACACAAAACAAAATAAAAGTGGTTTAAATAATTTTGTGTCATTGTTTGTGGGAGAAAGGACTTATTGATGGGTCCGAATGGGTTTGAATGGTTTCATGTGAATGGGTTTGAATGGTTTCATGTGTTCTTAAACCTATAAGTTTGGAAGTGGCTGAACTTCTATGAGGCTTTTCGTGTAGGTTTAGTGGTAGGAGCCTGTGCTAAAAGGAGTACATTCCTTCTGTTAAATTTTTTTAAAGAGTCGTGAGCTCGATATGTGCTCACTATGCACAAATCACACTATGCACAAATCACAAATGGTGTGTGTCCAGGTATGTTTGATTTATCTTATTTTTAACCCAATTTAATCATTTCCAATTTACTATTTTTCAAAAATTGTAATTTTGTATTTTAATTAAAAAACCAATCTAATTTACATGCCATGGATTTTAAATTGCAGTGCATATAATATAATGGATCTCAAAAACCCAGAAGAAAACAAAGAATATCAAAACCTCAACCCACCACAACCACCTAATGTAAACACTCTAATTAATGAGTGGTTGGTTATATTAAGAACTCTTGAGGAACAATTAAGGACACTAGAGAGCCTAGGAGACTCTCCTTGGCCACCTCTTTGTACATCATTGTGAAGTCCATTGCAAATTCCTAAGGGAAATTGACCTCAATTTCTAATTATATGGAAATAACTTATGAGTACTAAAGCATTGGTTTGGACATAAACCAAGTCAATGAGCTGGGCATTTCAAAAAAACAAATATTGTCTATTTTAAGGGATCCTAGAAATGGACAAGAACTACTATTGACCAAGAAACACATCTCCATTGATTGGCGCATCCATCCCCAGATTAGTCAAAACTGGATGGATAACTAGGATATGGTTTTTGATAAACCTCCATGCAATAACAGGGAGATGCCATTATATTTTATGAAAAAATTATGGGCTAGGTTTATTTTGGGTAAGCATGTCAACTACTTTGACATTGGTGAATTTCAGGGGGTGGGTTGAGGGTTCACACAAGACCGAGAGCATGTCAGGAGCGACCACGTGTTAGGTCTTCGTCCCCCCAAGCAAAGGCCCAACCCCCCTACCCAAAATCCTCATGTTGCAAAGAGTTTGAAATAGGTACAACTAGCCACTTCATCATTGACTTGTAGCCTAGTGCAACACAGTAGCTTTGTTGCACTATCTCAGCAAGAGGTGTTTGTCAGTGACATTGATAAAGGGGTTGGAGCTTCATCATGCATATGAGAGTACAGTGAGGAGAGGGCACATGGACATAGAATCCGTCCATGTGAAACTCATAGATGCTCGAGCTGCGGAAAGATGTGTTATGGGCCTATAGAGCCTAATGGAAAGAATAGCTTCATGGAATAAGTTAGTATATTAACCCTCTCTATGTTCTTCATCGTTATATATTTATTTTGTATTTTGTGTATTTATATTGATATTTTAATGTATGTTGTTTTGCAGTTGTTACATTCGAGAAGTAGATCCTCTATGTCGATGGACGCATCTATTCCTATCCCCACCAATGATGAAACAGTAGATTCATCATGTTCATTGGGTGCACCCCACATACATGTATGTAGCACATTTGATAATTTAACCAGTCATTTCTTTATTTTATGGCATCCTCAAATTTTTAATGTTCTCGTGTTTCTATAGGATCTGGGACTAGGCAATGTTGGGGAATGTCCATATGGGATGGAAAATTCACCTTCGCCACAAGTATCATTGTAGAGTTAAATATCATATAATTCTCAAATTATTTGTGTTTATGTTTTTGAATTTTACTATTTGGTACTAATAGTTCAATTTTATTAATATGTATGCAGGATGCAGATATATTTGGTAGCTATAGTACTATTCCACTCCCTTGGCCCCTCATATTTGCTTCTGGGTTACCTTTCTCCAGGCCTAGGGAGTTTCAATAATTTGTACGACCTGTGAGGTTCTATCGCATCCCACCCTCAACATTAGTATTATTGCACGCATCCTCAATGGATTCACACGCAGGGCACCCATCCGCAACACCTATATGCTACCCACCACCACCACCATTTCCATTGGCCCCATCTTTCGAGACTGCAATAGTAGAGGTTGTCTCGGAGAAGGTTGTACAACCTAGTGCTCCATCTTCCATTGAATCTCCATCGAGGCATGAGATATCCATGGTGATATAATGCATTGATGATAGTTTTTTATGTTTCATGAATTTTGTTTTACACATATTTGTTTAATTTTCTTGACTTGATCCTTGTAATTGATGGAGGTTGGCATCACAGAGAGATTAGGGTCGTGAAGGAGGGTAACACCCTCACGAATGAAAATGACATATGTGGTGAATTACCTTAGGTTAAATTACAAAGTATCATTTTGTATGTATATTAATTCATTGAGGAAAAGAACTTGTAACATTGTTTATTCTTTGTACAGTCTCTAGAGCGTCGAAGCATGCCCGGGGTTAAAATCTTTCGAGGTGCTTCCTCAAGAAAGAGAAGAAATATAGATTTCTAGGATGATCCTGAGGGTGGCGAGGGTGGCAGTGGTCATTGATTGACCAACTACTGTCA
>SNQJ01S0003795.1:167359-215631 GCA_010110895.2 Picea sitchensis | reverse complement strand
ATATATATATATATATATATATATATATATATATATATTCATGGCATGTTTTTTATGAATCTCATTATGTCTGCATTTTATGTTGATGAATATATGAATTTCAAAGTGTATGAATGTTATGTGTATTAATCCCTTGAATTTTTTCTAAAGTGATTATAAATACTTGCATTACACATTAAGAAATATCTTATGGTGAAAAAAAATGCTAAGTGCTAAATCCATAAGTAATTAATGGTTCTCAAGTAACATTGTTTCCTAATCAACCATGTATCTCTACATCATCGATAGATCATTCCTTCTGAATTATTTGCATGGATGTTGTGGATATCCATATTCTAACTCGCAACCAACAATATGGAATACCTCTTGAATTATCTACATCTAAATCCAATGAAAATCCACAGTCAAATAGTGGTTACTTGAAAATATTGTGACCTAAAAAATGACATATTACAATAATTTATTATAGAAATAAAAAATTTCATTTATCTTCTACATAATTTTAAATCACTTAACAGTCTCAGCTCAATGTTATGTCATATTAACCTCCATAACTAGTACTAGAATTACTCAATTACGAAGATGACATAAGCTAAAATTCAATTATGCAAGTAGAAAACATTTGGACAACCCAAACACTTCATATATATTTATAATTTGAAGTGCATGCACCTACCAATATCTTATAAGAGGTTTTTAGAAGTCAGGCTCTTCAAAACCTAGCGATGGAAACCACAAGTTAACATTAGACAATATCTCACTCCATTAGAGATCATCAACAAGGTAACACACATAGTGATAAGTACTTTTTGGAACCTACATTTGTATCCCACACTTGTACAATATCAAGTCCCTCTATCTTATCAATAAAAAACACATTAGGTAGCACTAGGGTTTTCAAATGCCACAAAACTCTAACTTCTTCTCTTACAAGAGCTACATGATAAAAGTATTTATTTTCTCCTCTAGGTATAATTCCTAGTATTCCTAGTCTCATTAGGACAAAATCTTGAACCTAGTCTTCTCTTGACATTCCTTTGAGAAGCCTAATTGTTAGTTTCTTAGTTGATTCAATCCACAATTTGACCATTTTCTAGGGAGCACAGATTATTCCGCTCTTTCTATGCATGACATATATAAAATCATTTGATTTATGTGTAACCCTTCACAAATTCCAAAAAGACTAGTCAATGACTCATTAATGCACTCATGTTGTTTTAGATTGTGTAGTGGGTATATGTAAATTTTGTTAAACCCATCAATTATTAATAGCTTTTATTCATTTTTCCATGATGTCCACTAAACTTATTGATTTTGATCAATAGAATGAGAGAGTTCACATGGAAACTATATCTTAAAATAGGTATCATTTTCCACCTACAAATACAGGTTTTGAGATTACATTTCATGACACACCATAGAAAGTAATGCTATGATACCAAAATTCCTCCAAGGAGACTTGAAACCATTATTGTTTTCCCTTCACCATCTGTGAGAGTTTATTTTTCATTTCTACTCAATTTTTGGGTTAGAGCACACAAACAGAAAAAGGACCCTCCCAAACCCAATACCACAAACCTGTTTATGCCATGCCTTTACCATGCCTTTCCATGACATGTCATTGGCATTCCATTGTCATGTCTTGCCAAGACATTCCATGGCATGCCCTTCCCATGCCATTTCCATTTCAAAGTCATTTCCATGTCTTCCCATACCATGCCATTGCCATGCTATTTCCATTCATTTCCAAGCCATACCATACCGTTCCATTGCCATGCAATTTTATTTCCATGCCTTGCGTTGCCTTTCCTTGCCATGCCATGCCTTGTCGTGCAATGCCTTGCATTTCCTTTCCATGCCATGCCTTTCCATGCCATTCCTTGCCTTGTCATGCATTTCCAGGTCATTACTTGATTTTCCATTTCATGCCATGTATTTCCTTCCATTTCCATGCATTTCCATGCCATGACTGTAATACCCCAAGGTCAAGCCCCTAATTTTTTTATAATAAATTGTAAACATGTCCCATAGGTTGGTGAGCCAGGTAATGATAAGCTAGGAGGATTATGTGATAGTTGGGCCATAGAGCCTAGGATGATAAGGACAAGAGCATGTTTTGTATATGTAAATATTCAAATCATTAATATAAAAGCATCACTGCGTGTAGACCAACCACGATGAAAGAGTACATGGGACTAGGCTCCACTAGGTTGGGTAAGGGAGGGGGATGAGAGGCTGGAAAAAGGGGCTAATATTAAGATCTTAAACCTCAAAGAATAATATATATTATTATTCTAAATGTTGTGAGGAAGATATGAATTTATCCTAAGTTCCTTTTGGGAAAGGGAACGACTTCCAAATGGAGAGGAACACGCTTCATGAGCACCATGTGTCATCTCAGGCACATGCAAATATATGTGATGATTTTGAATGTTTTGAGTTCCTTTTTCACCATTCCTTCCACTCATGCATGAAAATAGCAGACAAGAAGTAAAACTGCGAATGCCATTGTTGAACCCTCGACCATCCAGAACCTCTACAATGAGTCTGAACTGATATATTTGTTGAACCTATACCTTGCGGGTTGCCAATGGACTGTGTGATAGTGAAGATGTATACTCCTGGGGTGGGATAGGCATGTGGGGAATGAGAGTCAGTGGGTAGTGGGCATAAGTGGATCCATGGAGGAAATACTTCTTGTATACTGGTGCAACTTTTTGTTGTCCTTGCATAGCCTAATAATCCCTTTCCCAGTGGAGTTTAGTCCCAACTTAGGGGTGACCCATTACTAAGAGTGATGAGAAGCGTGGTATAAGGCTGGGAGATTCATGGAAGGTCTGCACACATTTGATGCACTACAATTAAGAGATAAGTATCATTTATGTGCTTAATGGTTAAATGATATATTTTAGTGCATGTATGTTATTCTTATAATAATATCACGTGTTTCGTTGCATGTATGCTTTCATGTTATCTCTGTTTATTTCTATTAATTTATATGTGATTTATTCCACAAAGATCTATGTCTTCTATTTCCCAAAAGGTCTATGTCTGGGCATGGATAGTTTTAACTACCGATAACAAAGCTTGATACCGTGTGTGTCTGAGGTGGCGTTGTCCCTGGCAAGGGTGGATGGGGGACGTTACATTACGATATCAGAGCCATGGTTTCAACACTAAGCCTGGATGGGTCGGATAAGTGGTTATTGAAGTAAAGGCTTCAGAGTGAACTATTATCGAAATGGAAAAAAATTATTCTCCAAGCATTTAGGATGTCAGGAGGGCACTGAGGGAACAAATTGGCTATGATCAAAAGCTCAAAGGATATAGCGGCTTGATAAGCCACAACAGACGTGTTATTGGGCCACAGAGTAATATTTGGGTCATTGGATCTGTTCGAAAGGAGACAAATCCCTCACATTCGTTGGATCCAGAGAAGATGCGCGGAGGATAAGCACAAAAGTTCTTCAAACTTTGCCCATCCTTTCATTTTAAAACTATAAGTAGAGAAGATTGTCGAAGCCCGGAAGTCTAGAACCAATCCGGACCATCTATTCCAAGGGACACGTGTCCAAATATTAAGAAGGTTCGGAGTTTCGACACTCTGGAAGAAATGGTTTGTGCTTGTGCAGGAGGAAGATACCCCCAAAGTCCTGAAACGCCGAAGTGACGTGACAGGATGACGTCATCGGGGGTGACGTGGGCCAGTTCGATAATTCGACACTTTAGAAGCTTGGAGAAAATGTCGAAGGTAGGAAATCCCTGAAATCTCGAAGCCTTGAATTAATTTGGGCCATTGATTAAAGGAGACACATGTCGATAGATCATCTTATTAGATAGTTCGACATCTTACAGAAAATGTCGAAGGAAGGAAATCCCTAAAGTCTTGAAGCATCGGGTATGACATGGAAAGATGATGTCACCTAGGGTGACGTGGACTTACCTAGGTCTTCCATGTGTCACTCTTTTTCGTACTTTTGATAGGCCCTTAGGACCAATTGGAACTGGACATGTGTCACCACTTTGATTGGTTACATTTGTACTTCATGGGACCTGAAGGTTAAGAAGTTTGGGATTTTGATGTTCAGGAGAAATGGAGTGAGCTAAGGTGAAATATCATGAAGCTTGAAGTCCTGAAGTGACATGGCCTGCTGACATCCCCTGAGATGATGTGGGCACGTAGGATGCATGCAACGTATCGGTCATATTTGTATTTTTGTTCAACCTTGATTGGATCAATTAGAAGTACGAAATGTAGGGGCCATGTTTGTACGATGACAATAGTATTACGTGGGCCCCAAAAAGTTAAAAAGGTTCGGGAGTTCGGTGTTCGGAATAAATGAGAGAAGAAGGTGTGAAATTCTCTGAAGCCAGAAGTTTTAAATCGACGAATTTCTGGATAAGCACCAATCATCTTAGCGCTTGGTCACAGCCTGTGGTCACATGAATCTGGGGACCAAAGAAAAGGGGCTAGTGCCCAAATTTTTATTTTAAGAACAACAAAAAGGCTTAGAGAAGGATCCCATGAGGTCCCTGATTGAACAAACCTGCATAAAAAGAAGAAAGGAAAAGGATGTAATGCTGAAGAGAGGATCTAGCACGGATCCAAGAGACAATTTGGCTTTGAGAATTAAGAACAATTGAACATATATCACCTTCTAGGAAGTGTTGTTGCTCAAATAGTCATAACTTCCTGCTCAAAACTCTGAATTGAGCAAGGGAGTAGTCGTTGGAAAGGTATGGAACAATAGAGGACAATTGTTCACCTAGAAATTGTCTATGGAAAGTAAAAATCTTTCATAAAATAATAATAAGGAATTATGATCATTTATAAACCAGAATTGTATATGTTTGCATGGTTTTGTTCAGACAGTTAGCCTGAAAAGAGTTCTGTTGGTTGCACACTTTTGTAGAGTTTTTTGTTGCCAAAAAAAACCAAAATCTTCCTGGAGTGCAGAAAGATGGAGGATGCAAAAGAGATTTAGATTCAGGAAGATGAGGTTAGAGGAATGAATGTCCATCTGGGAATTGAAGGAAAAAATTCCAATGGACATGGAGGAGGAAAGGATGAAGACATCAATCGAGTGGATACCATCAAGAAATTGCAGACAGATGTCTAGAGCCATAAGGTTGATAATGAGAGGCTTATGAAAGAGAAGAAAAAACAAGAAGAATTCAATATCAAGTTAATGAAAATCTTGGAAACAATTGAAAAGAGGTTAGATAAGGAGAGTGGCTCCAACAAATCAAGAAGCCACAAGACCCCATACCACCACTCCCATAAGCATTCCCATAGGAGATCACACAGTATCTCAATTCCATCCCCTGTCAGAAAGTATAGGAGGTCTGGGGTGGATGATTTGAAGGGAGAAATGAACAAGATAAAACTTCCTACTTTTGATGGAGATCACAAGAAGGATGAAGATGTTGATACATGGATGCTAGGCATGATGAAGTATTTCCAATTATATAAATACTCTTCTCATGTTGAGGGAAGAATTGCTATCTACTAGTTGAAAGGAAAGGCATCCATGAGGTGGGATCAACTTGTGCAAGTGCAGCACCTCAGAGAGAAAAATGTGACTTGGAAGGAATTCAAGAGGCATTTCGAGAAGAAATACCCGATTAAGAGGTATTATGATAAAAATATGAAAGAGTTATTTGAAATCAAACTGGGAAACACGACTATTGAAGAATATGAAAGGACATTCTTAGAGGTGTTGAAGTATGTCTCCATCATCAAGGATGAGATAGTGAATATTCAAAGGTACCTGAGTGGGTTGCCATCTTTCATCAGTGACAAGATTCAATATGATGATCCTAAAAATTTGGAAGAAACCATAAGAAGAGCTAAGTTCTTGTATGATTAGCAGAAAAGAAATCCTACCTTCCAGAAGGATTGGGAGGAAAAGAAGAAGTTTAGAAGAGATATGAGGAAGAAGGGGAGAAAGCCTCCATTCTTCATAAATAATCCTCATGGACAACCAACTTTTAGAGAGCCCAATATGGATGAGGCAGGTGGACAAAGGCCAATACAACCGTCGATGCAATGTTGGGGTTGTAAAGGAGATCATAAGTATAGGGATTTCCCTCACAAAGCTGGCAAAGTGATAACTGCCCACAATGTCCAACAAGAAGAAACAGTGGAGGACATGGGTAGAAGTGTGCCAAGGATCTATATAGCCCTAGACAACAAGTAAGATGAGTTTCAATCACATATGATTGGATTTGAAGGTATGATAAATGATTGTTCCTTTACTATTTTAAATAGATTCAGGAGCTATTCATAGTTATATAGATCCTAAGGTAGTGGAAATATTTCTTTTTCCAAGAAGCAAACATGAGAAATATTGGATGGTACAATTGGCTACAGGAGCCAAGAGAAAAAATGTTGAGTTGGTCAAGTCATCTCCATTGGGCATGAATGGGATGAATACCAAGGCATATTTGAACATCTTGCCTTTGGGTTCATATGATTGTCTTAATGGTATGGATTTGTTGGACAAAAATCATGTTTTCTTAGATTGTCATAACAATGAATTTACTTGGCTGGATGAGGAAGGGAACCCAAGAGAATTCCAAGGAATTCCTAGTGAAGTTATTATCTAAGAGATATCAGCAATGCAGCTGAAGAAGTGTTATAGAAAGGCTTGCCAAGTGTTTTCATCTCATATGGAGAAAACACGTAAAGATAGGGTGCCAGATATAGAATATCAACCAATCCTAAAAGAGTTTGAGGATGTGTTTAAGGAGATACTAGGACTATCCCCAAAGAGAGATATTGATTTCTATATAAATTCGATGCCTGGAGCAGCTCCAGTGTCAAAGACTCCCTACAGAATGAGTACTCCAAAGCTGAAGGAGTTGCAAATGCAGCTTGAATATCTATTGAAGAAGGGGTACATATGCCTAAGTGTGTCACCTTGGGGTGCCCCAATGTTATTTGTGAAGAAGAAAGATGGGAACTTGAGATTGTGTATTGATTTCATAAAGTTAAATAAAGTAACTGTGAAGAACAAGTATCCTTTGCCAAGGATTGATGATCTCTTTGATCAGTTGATGGGTGCAAGGATATTTTAAATATTGATCTGAGGTTAGGATACCATCAGGTAAGGATTAAAGATTAAGACATCAACAAAACTTCCTTCAGAACAAGGTATGGTCACTATGAGTTTACAATGGTGTGATTTGGGTTATCAAATTCACCCATTCTTTTCATGTGTTTGATGAATGGTGTTTTCCAAGAGTACTTAGACAAGTTTTTCATTGTATTTTTGGATGACACCCTTTCATATTCCAATATAGAATAAGAACATGAGAATCACTTGAGGATGGTGTTGCAAGTGTTAAGAGAACACCAATTTTATGCCAAATTGAGAAAGTACTCATTTTATCAGAACCAAATTCATTATTTGGGGAATACCATATCCAAAGAATGGATAGCAGTGGATCTTGAAAATATTAAGGCCATTAAAGGATGGAAAAAACCCAAGAATTTGACATAAGTCAGATTCTTCATGGGTCTAGCTGGCTACTACAGAAGATTCATTGCAGTGTTTTCAAGGATTTCTCACCCAATCACTTCCTTGCAAAGGAAGGGGGATGAAGTTTCAATGGACAGTAGAATTTGAAAAGAGATTCCAGCAATTGAAGCAATTGTTAACCAGTGCTCCGATTATGGGGATTGTTGATCCAAATGAATATTTTGTGGTTTTCACAGATGCGTGCAAAGAGGGACTTGGTGGAGTCCTCAATCATAATGGTTTGGTAGTATGTTTTGAATCCAGAAAGTTGAAAGAGCATGAGAGTCTCTATGCCACTCATGATTTGGAGTTGGAAGCCATACTACATGCCTTAAATAAGTGGAGACACTACCTCATGGTAAATAAATTTGAACTGAGAACAAGCCTTAATGGTCTGAGGTATTTTTTTGATCAACCAACTTTAAATGCTAGGCAAAGTAGATGGTTGGAATTCCTCTGCAAGTATGACTTTGATATTAAGCACATCAAAGGAAGGGAGAACAAAGTGGCCGATGCACTCAACAAGATAGTTCATGAGTTACATTCTACAACCATTAGCATGTACTAAAATGTTCTTGAAGGAAAAATTTATGAGGCTGCAAAAGTAAATTTGCAATACAAGTAATTCGTAACAAAATTACAACAAGGAAAAATGCAGCAAAAGGTTGAAGATTAAAAATTGAGATATGATGGAATTATCTTGTACAGGAACATAATTTTTCTACCCAATTCTCTAGAATTGAAAAGTATGATCTTAAAGGAGATGCATAATGTGCCTTATGATGGACACCCAAGATATCAGAAAACAATGGAAACAACCAGGAGCCAATATTATTGGCCATGTATGAAGAAAAAAAGTGTTGGGTACATTGCCATATGTATGGAGTGTCAAAGGATCAAGGTTGAGCATAGACACCCAGTTGGGTTTCTACAACCATTACCCATTCCTGAGTAAAAGAGGGAAGTGGTGACAATGGATTTCATCACCAAATTGCCAAGGACAAGAAAGCATCATGATTCTATCATGGTAGTGGTGGACATGCTTACCAAGGCTGCCCATTTTATTCCATTGAAGACTACTCACAAAGAAACAAATGTTGATGATATTTATATGAGGGAGGTAGCACGATTTCATGGTATTCCCAAGATAATTATGTCTGATAGAGACCCAAAATTCACTTCAAATTTTGGAATGGATTATTCAAGGGGTTCATAACCAATCTGAGCTTCAGTACAACCTATCATCCTAAGTCTAATGGGAAAACATAAAGGGTGAACCAAGTGATAGAGGATATGTTAAGGATGTACATGATGGAAAAACCATCTAAATGGGAATATTATATACACTTGGTATAATTTTCCTACAACAATGAGTACCAAGCATCTCTGAATATGAGCCCATTTAAAGCACTTTATGGTAGAAAGTGAAACACTCGTGTAAGTTTGGACAATCTAGTTGATAGGGTAGTGATTTGGCCATAATTTCTCAGAGAAATGGAAGAGAAAATGTTGAGGATTAAACAAAATTTAAAGGAGGCCCAAGACAGAAAGAAAATATGTGTTGACAAGGGCAAAAATCACAACGAATTTAAGGTGGGTGATCATGCTTTCTTGAAGGTGAAGGCCAATAGAGGTTCCCTGAAGTTTGGAAATTGTTCCAAGTTGGTAGCTAGATATTGTGGACCATTTGAAATCCTAGAGAGAATCATTCTAGTAGCTTATATGATTTCATTTCCTACATCTATGTCTGTTCATAATGTATTCCATGTATCATTGCTCAAGAAATATATACCTGATGCTAATCTTGTAATTGATTAGAATGTGATTCAGGTGGAGCAAGAAGGTGATATCCAAGTGCATCCGATATGCATTATGGACCGGAAAATAAAAAAACTCTGGAATCGATACATAGGGCTTGTAAAGGTCCAATGGACCTGGTACGGTCCCGAGGACACTACTTGGGAGCATGAGGATGTAATGCAGGCAGAGTACCCCCATATTTTTGAAGCTTTTAAAAATATTGCTGATATGGTGTAAAATAATTACATTGAGCACAGTGAAAAAATAAGGGGAGGGGATTGTAATACCCTAAGGCAGAGCCCCTAATTTTCTTTATCATAAATTGTAAACATGTTTCATAGGATGGCGAGACAAGTAATGATAATCTGGGAGGATTATGTGATAGTTGGTCCAAAGAGCCTAGGATGCTAAGGCCATGAGCATGTTTTGTATATGTAAATATTCAAATCATTAATATAAAATCATCACTGCATGTAGACCAGCCACGATGAAAGAGTACATGGGACTATGCTCTACTAGGATGGGTAAGGGAGGGGGATGAGAGGATGGAAAAAGGGGATAATCTTAAGAGCTTAAACCTCAAAGAATAATATATATTATCATTCTAAATGTTGTGAGGAGGATATGAATTTATCCTAAGTTCCTTTTGGTAAGGGGAAAGACTTCCAAATGGAGAGGAACACACTTCATGAGCACCATGTGCCATCTCAGGAACATGCAAATATATGTGGGGATTTTGACTATTTTGGGATCCTTTTTCACCATTCCTTCCACTAACGCATGAAGCTAGAAGGCAAGCAGTAAAATCTTGAATGCCATTGTTTAACCCTCGACCATCCAGAACCTCTGCAACGAGCCTGAACTGATATCTTTGTTGAACATGTACCCTGCAGGCTTCCTATGTTTTGTTATGCCATTACCGTGCCCCACATTCATTTTCTATTGTTTCCACCACCCTTGCCCATGTGTTGAGGAGCTAGATTGAAGAAGTGGGTTGTCAGGCTTGTGGATTGAAAAAGAAGGTTGTCAGGCCTGTGAGAAACTCTCTCCGGGTGAGATAATTTGTTGAGGAAGTGATTTCTCTTGGAGGGAGTCGAAGGTGTATACTCCTGGGGTGGGAAAGAAATGTGGGGAATGAGAGTCTGTGAGTGGTGGGTGTAAGTGGCTCCTTGGAGGAAATCCTTCCTCTAGACTGGTGTAACTTTCTAGTTGTCCTTGCCTAGCCTAGGAATACCTTTCCCGATAGAGTTTAGTCCCAACTCAGGGGTGACCCACTGTTGAGAGTGATGAGGAGTGTGGTCTAAGGCTGGGAGGTTCGTGGAAGGTCTGCACGCAGTCAGTGCACTACAATTAAGATATAAGTATCATTTTTGTTCTTAATGGTTAAATGATGTATTTTAGTGCATGTCTGTGATTATTATAATAATATCATGAGTTTCGTTGCACGTATGCTTTCATGTTATCGATGTTTATTTATGTTAATTTTATATGTGATTTATTCCACAAAGAGATTTGTCTTCCATTGCCCAGCGGGTCTATTTCTGGGGATGGACAATTTTGATTACCAATAAGAGAGCTTGAGACCGTGTGTGTCTGAGGCGGCGCTTTCCCCGACAAGGGTGGTCGGGGGAAGTTACAATGACATTCCTTTCCTTTCCATGCCATGTCATGCCTTTCCTTCCCATGCCATTCCATGCCATGCCATGGCATGCCTTTCCTTGCATTTCCTTGCCATGCCATGCCATGACATGTCATGCCTTGGATTTCCTTTCCTTTCCATGCCATCGATTTCCTTTCCATGCCATGAATTTCGATGCCATTCCTCACATTTCCATTCCATGTCTCACCTTTCCTTCCATTTTCATGCCATGCCATTCCATTGCCATACCATGCCATTGTCATGCCTTGCCATGCCATGACATTGCCATGCCAATTCTATTCCATGCGATGGAATTCCATTTCCATGACATGGCATGTCATTTCCATGCCATCGAATTTCATTTCCATTCCATGGAATGCCATGTCCATGGATTTCCTATCCTTTCCTTTCCATGCCATGGCATTCCATTTCCATGGATTTCCTATCCTTTCCTTGCCATGCCATGCCATCCCATGCCTTGCCTTTGCATGCCTTGTCATGCCATGATCCAGATTTATGAGCGGAACAAAATTAAAACACAAATTTATAATATTAACACAAAGAAACGATGAATAATAACATAGATACAGTAAAAATTGACTTCTATTAAATAAGAAATATGTTGAAACTATAAAATGCAGATTGAAACAAGCTTGCTAGAATGGTCGCAACTTATCTTTGAGAAGAGATGTGAGAACTACGCTCATTCGCAAGAAGATGAGTAAAGTGAATCTCTAAAATCATTTTTACAATAAACATGAATATAAAAAACTTATACATACAAAAACCTAACCCTAGGAGATGAAGCACCAAAATTCATGTGGGACCTGTTGGGGTAAGTTGGTACATCAACTTCCCAAGGTCATAACTTTTGCATACAATCTTTGTTTTAGGTGCATGATAGCCCATTGCAAAGGTATCTCTGAGGAATGCACATTATGTCATCAATATTTAACTATGTTTATAGTTCGATTGTGTATATCCCTAAGAATGTTGTTTAGGGCCTTAAAATGACCCCTGAAGTTCAGGTCCCGAAAACTAAGAAAAAACTATCAAACTGAGAAACTCCCAAGATGATCCAATTGGAATAGGTGGGTGGCCACTGATATCCACCTGGACAATCCTCCCCTGTTAGGAATAAATGGTATCCATTGCATTGAGTTCCCCCATAAGATGAGAAAATTTATGCTCAATTTGGCCCCGACTAAGACATTTGCCTTGGTGGAGGAGTTTCCCTACGTTGACAACCCGATAAATATGAATCCTATGTTGGTGAGTTCCATTGACCTATGTGTCCATGATATTATCAGTGGATGCATGATCTATGCAATCAAGGTTGAGATCTCTTGGTTTCAATTGTTTTGATATCTTTGAGGTGTCCAATAATGGTGGAAGATATGGTCGAAGGAGGTCCACATTAAATATTGTATGCAAGCCAAGGAAGGGGGAAATGTTGACCTCAAATGAATTATGACCCACAACCTTGGTGATGGTGTAAGGTACATAGTAGAGTGGATGAATCTTTCGATGGGGCCCTATAATGCATTCCTTCTAGAAGTGCAACCAAACTTTATCTCCCACCTGAAACAGAAGTGACATTTTTGTTTACGCCCAACATATGGTAGGTGGCAGAGAAGTCAAAATCTCTCTCATAGAGTTGTGGCCACCTAGAGGTCTTGTGACGGCAACAGTTTAACATCATGGTTAGTGCTACAACTGAAGGGTGACTGAGGAAATCAACGACAGGGTTGGTGCTTCTTGTATTATACTTGATGTTGAGATGGAACTGTTGCAAGTATGTGGAACACTTCTGATAGCAATCATTTTGCAATTTTACCTATGTCTGCATGAACTACAACAACTTATGATCGATGTGGATGATTGTCTCCTTCCCAAGAATGTAATTCCTCCATTGGAGGCACACTTGCACAATGGATTACATTGTTTTCTCATAATTAGGGTACTTAAAGACACCATCTAATTGTTTCTCACTATGATAGGCCACATGGTGTCTGTGCTGAGTGAGAACTGCACCCACAACATAGTCTGAAGCATATGTCTCGATCTCAAAGGTTTGTTGCAGGTTGGGTAATGAGAGCACTACAGATGAGCACAAGTGTTACTTCAAATCATCGAACGCTTTCTATTGGGACAAGCCCCACATGAAATTTTCCTTACCACCACCCCTATTTACTCGGATGAGGACCCATCCAATATGGAAGAATCCCAACACGAACCTATGATAGAAAATGGCAAGGCTTGAAAAGATTCGAATCTTAGTGAGTGTGGTTGGGACTGGCAAGTCATGAATGACCTGGATCTTGGTGGGATCAACATGTACCCCATTATCATCAAGAATGTAGCCTAGGTACTGGACCTTGTCAATGTTGAAGGAGCATTTTTTCAAATTTGCATATAGCTTGTGTTGTTGCAGAGTGTGTAGAACCTGTTGAATATGTTGAAAGTGTTCCACCCAATTCTTGTTTTATATGAGGATGTAATCTATATACACCACCACAAAATAATTGGTGACAGGAAAAAATATATCCTCCATCGTCCTCATTAAAGTTGTTGTGACATTCGTCAAACCAAAGGGCATGCACAACCATTCAAAGAGACCTTACTTGGACTTGAAGGAATTTTTCCATACATATGTCTACTCTATTGGGACTTGATGGTAGCCAGACTTCATATAAATATTACTGAATTATTTGGCCCCCTGGAGTTGATCAAGGAGATCATTGATTCGTGGAATCAGGTACCGGTTCCTAACTGTGATTTTATTTAGGTATGGGTAATTTATGTAGAGTTGCTAGGTCCCATCCTTCTTTTGCACAAGTACTATTGGACTTCCACATGGTGATGAGTTGGGTCGGATGTGCCCCTTTTGGAGTATTTCTTGGATCTGATGCTTGATCTCCTAATTTTCTAATAGAGAGTGGAGATAGACTAGCCCATTAGGTAGTGGTGCATCGAGGGTCAGATCGATTGAGTGCTTGATCTGACAATGTGGAGGTACCCCAATGGGTAAGGAGAAGATGTATTTGTATTCTTTGACTACCGTATCCACTTGCTTATGTTGCGTGGAGATATCAACCGTGGAGGCCATGGATGTGGCTGCAATTTTTTTCTCACTTTGAGAAAGAATAAAAAAGAATACAAACTTCCTAGTATAAGAGATGACCTTCCTGCATTTCTTAGAAGAAATCAAGGAAATGGAAGTAGGTGGGACTACCTCGGGTATCCTGTACAATTCCCTGTCCAAAGTAATAATAATATCGTGAGGCCTAGACTCATAAACAACATGACGTTTCCATAAATAAGTTTGTCCGAGAAGAACATCACAAAATTCAAGGGGAGATACATCACACAATACCTCATATTTAAAGGGATTGATGTCGTAGGACATACAACATTGTTCGTTGATGCGAAGATCGCTTCCTTGGCGGAAGCATCCGATGGTGTATGGCTACGGGTGCGAATTTGTTGGCATGGCCAACCACTTGATGACCTTGGTTGAGATGAGGTTCTTCTGGATACCACTATCAATGATGACTTGTAGTGGAGTACCCTTTACCCACATCTGTGAATGAAATAGATGTTCACCTTCCTCTGGCTCATCAAGTTCACCAGGATGGATCTTGGTGGTAGAAATGGTGGCACTGGGTTCCATGTAAATAATTTGTCTCCCATTTTCTAGTTTTGAATTTGAGTCGGAACCCACATCTGATTAAGAGGATTTCAACTCAACCACCAATGAAATCTTTGAGCAATAATCAACAATGTTATGCTAGGTGATCTTATGGAAGTCACACCACTTCCCAATGTCTTTCTTCATCTCTCCATTTTCCTTCTTTAATTATGGATTAGACCGGTTGTCCTGAGGCTGTCCATCTTTTCTTTTCCATTTTTTCTGTGGGTTTGGGAGGCCTTTTCCCTACTTCTATTGTGAGGGGTTCCCAGACCCAAATTGTTGCATCTTTTTTCTAAACTTCTACTCGATTTTGACAACATATCGATAGGCCGCACCAAAGGATGAGATGTCTAGAAACTCCATTTCTATCTAAATGTATCTATGCATACCACCATGGTACTTGAGCACCATATGTCACTCAAAATATTTGATACCCATCTTGGTGCACAAGCTATGGAAGACATTGGTGAAATATGGCATTGTTTGGTCTCTTTCTTGCCACAGTGTGGTCTATCTTGTATACAAGTCACCATAACTTCCAATAGGGAAGTATTGTTCCTTAATAGTATCCCTAAAGGAACCCCAAGTGGGTGAAACTGCAAATAATGTGGATCCCTCTATTTCCTTTTTCTCACAAAATGTCTCCCACCAATCTTTGACATGAGGGACGACCTTAAGGAGTGCAAATGTAATCGTTTCTCTATCGGAAAAGTTGTGGATACAAAAATACCCTTCTAGAAGTTTTAACCATTTATCTATGACATCTTCATCTATTTGACCTTCAAATATAGGAATATTAAAATTGATTTGTACCTTTAAGGGGGCGAGGCCTCTGCTTGAGGTAGATGCGTCACTTGTTGACAGTCGTCGAAGGATTTGTCCAAAGTTCTCCATCATCTCCTTCCTATGTCACTAGAGGGATTCCTTAAGAAAAAATTTTAATCGATATCCTTTCTCATCATGTTACTTTTTTCTCACCATGGAAGGTTTATAGGGCATGTGAGAGCAATTGTCATCAAGAGAAACAAGATCGAGACCCAACTCTCTATACCCTAAGCTCGTCGGGAACATGCACTAAAAATGACAAGGAGTAGACCGCTCTGATACAACTGATCCGGATTTATGAGAGGAACGAAATGAAAACACAAATTTATAATATTAATAGAGACACACAGTGAATAATAACATAGATATAATAAATCTTGACTTCTATTAAATAAGAAATATGTTGAAACTGTAAAATGCAGAATGAAACAAGCTTGCTAGAATGGTGTCATCTTATCTCTAAGAAGAGATGTGACGACTACAGTCATTCGAAATAAGATGAGTACCATGAGGCTATGAAATTATTTTTACAATAAAAATGAATTTAAAAACCCTATACATCCAAAAAACTAACCCTAGGAGATGAATCACCAAAAGTGATGTGGGCCCTGTTGGGGTAAGTTGGTACATCAACTTCTCGGGGTCGTAACTTTTGCATAAGATATACGTTTTAGGTGCACGATAGCCCGTTGGAGAGGTCTATCCGTGGACTACACATTATGTCATTAAAATCTAACTCTTTTCACAATTTCATTATGGAAATACCTAAAAACATTGTTTAGGGCCTTAAAACGACCCCAAAAGTTCAGGACCCGAAAACTAGGAAAAACTGCCAAACATAGAAACTGCCAAGATGAGCCAGTTGGAATAGGTGGGTAGCCACCGATATCCACCTAGATCAATCCTCCCCTATTAGAAATAAATGGTCTCCATTTCATTGAGTTCTCCCATCAAATGAGGAATTTTGTGCTCAATTTGGCCCCAGGTGAGCCACTTGCCTTGGTGTAGGAGTTGTCCTTCTTTGAAAAATCGATAAAGTTGGATCCTCTGTTGGAGATTTCCCTTGACCTGCATGTCCATGATATGATTAGTGGATTCATGTTCCGTGAAGTCAGGGTGGATCTGTCTTGGTGTCAATTGTTCTGCAATCTCTGAGGTGTCAAATAATGGTGGAAAATATGGTCGAAGGAGGTCCACATTAAATATTAAATGCAAGCCAAGAAAGGGGGGAATTTTGAGCTCAAAATCATTACCACCCACAACCTTGGTGATGGTGTAGGTTCCATAGTAGAGTGGTCAAAGCTTCCTATGGGACCTAATAAGGCATTCCTTCTGCAATTGCAACAAAACTTTATCTCCCACCTGAAATGTGTGTGGCACCTAGTGTTTATCATGGCACTTCTTGTACTTGGCATTGGACTTCTGTAAAATATCCTGAACCTATTGGCAGATGTGCTAGATATTCTCAATGAACCTTGTAGATCTGTCGGCTTTAGTTTGAGCATGGGATGGGTCTTCCTGAGTGGCTTCAAGGGGTAGTGCAACATCCATTCGACCCAATGGTTGAAATCTGAACCCCACCTAAAAGGGGCTCTAGCCGGTTGATCTATGTAGTGCTTTATTGTAGCAGTGTTGAAGATAGGGAAGAATCTCATACCATGTGTGGGGATACTTGGAATTGTACATGTGCAGGATATGCACGATCATTCGGTTGACGACCTCGGTTTCACCATCTATCTAGGGGTGGAAGGAAGTGGATTTGGTGAGATTGGTATCCAACCGTGACCAGAGGATCAACCAAAATGTGTTGAGGATCTCACTATCCCAATACGAGACAATGGCTTATCATCCTGACTCAAAAAGTCTCCAATGGCCACTCCACTTCCATCACATTTGACCTAGAAATTATTCTTAAAGTATGGAATAACTAAGATAGGTTGTTCTGTTATCTTTTCTTTCAATACTATAAATCATTTATCGTCTTATTTTGTCCAGTCAAAAGAACCATGTTCCTTCTTTATAGTATCTAGTACAGGTGTGCAAATACTGTTGAAATTCCTAATGAACTTTCTGTAAAAGATCGCTAACCCATGAAAAATTATTACTTCAAACATACTTCTTGGAGAATGCCACTCTCTTATAGCTCTCACCTTTTCTAGATCCATATTCAATTCATTTCAATAGATTACAAACCCCAAATACAAAAGTTTTGTCTTCATAAAAGAACATTTCTTCAAATTCACCAACAACTTTTCTCACTACAACCTTCTCAACACCATATTCAAGTGTCTTAAATGCTCCTCTTCAGTCTTACTGAAAACTAGAATATCATCTAAATAAACAATCACAAACTTCCCAATAAAATATTTGAGCACTTCATTCATTAACCTCATGAATGTGCTTGGAGCATTCGTTAAGCCAAATGACATAACAATCCACTCACACAATCCTTCATTTGTTTTGAATGTTGTTTTCCATTCATCTTCCTCTCTCATTCTTATCTAATGATAACCACTCTTCAAGTCTATCTTGGAAAAATAACTAGCTCCAATCAAACAATCCATCAAATCATCCATTCTAGGTAAAGGAAATCTATACCCGATGGTTATCTTATTGATGGCTCCAGAATCTATGCACATTCTTCAACCTCCATCCTTCTTTGGACTCAACACAGTTGGTACTGTGCACGAGCTCAAGTTTTCTCTAATAATACCTTTCTCCAACAACTCTTAGACCCTCTCCTTCACCTATTCTTTCTCCTAAGGGGTCAATCTGTATGTTGCTTTGTTCGACAAACTTTCTCCCGTAATAAGGTAAATATGATGAATGATACTCTTGATGGGCTGTAAATTATGGGGTAACTCATCCACCACAATGTCAACAAACTCTTCCAATAACTCCTGAACTTTCACAAGAAAATAATTCATAGAAGTGTTTGTAAGGATGACTCTTGGCTTACCTATAACAACAAACTGTATTTCTCGGTATTTATTGACTTCTTTCAAGATATCCTTCCAACTCATGATAAGTATACTAGGACTAGCCTCCTCTTTGAATCCCTTATCTTCTAATGGAAATAACATATGATTACACCCATTTTTCTCAAGGGTATATGTATTCTTCCTACCATAATGTATGAAATTCATGTCATATTTCCATGGTCTTCCCAACAGAACATGACAAACATCCATGTATATGACATCACATAAAAATTAATCTTTGTAACTTCTTATTTTAAACTCAACTTTACATTGTATACTTACCATGACTTGATGTCATTTCTGCAACCATGACACCTTGTATGGACTCAGATGTGTTGTCATCTCTAATTTTATTTTTTCCACCATCTCCGTGGATACCAAATTATTAGTGCTTCTAGTGTCTATGATTACCTTGAATACTTTGTCTTTGGTTTTGCAAGAAGTCCTGAATAAATGGTTTCTCTGAATTTATGAGAGATTTACTCATCATGAGTGATATTCCTTCTTTGGTTTCTTCTGCCTTCATCTCTGTCTCCACATTCTTCTACTGCACCTTAGAAATGTGAGATTCTTTAACTCCTGCATTCTTCTTTTCATGACATTCCCAAGACATGTGCCATGTTTTCCCACAATCATAACACTTCACTTCTCCTCCTCTACCTCTTCCTCTACCTCTTGGAAAAATGATTTCTTCCTTTAGAGTATTCTCCTCTAGAACTTCCTCCTCTCTCGGTTGACTGTTAAATCCTCCAGCTTCTCCCCTGAATTTATGGAACTTCTCTCTGGTGGTTCCTCTTCCTCTGTTAAGACTATTTCCCTTGTTCCTCTGACTTTTCTTCCTTGTCTATTTTTATTCTACCTTCAGGGATACCTAATAAGCATATTCTATAGTACTCATTGTCATCATACTAATCTCATCCTAGATTTCACACCTCAATCCATTTATATACCTCGAAAATTTCACTTCATCATTCTCCCTGTGTCCTTCTCTTATATTCAACTTGTAAAATTCCTTCATACACTCCTTCACCAACAAACCTTTCTGTCTCAGATTCTGCAACCTTATAAGAAAATTCAACTAATAATCCGTGGGCATGAATTTATCATTAATCTTAGCTACCATCCTATCCCAATTCTTAATCTTGGTCTTACCTTTCCTCCTTCTGTCATCTTGCAACGCGTCCCACCATAAAGTTTCATGTCCCTTCAATCTGGTCACTGCATGCTTTACTTTATTATCATCATCAATCTCATCATAGTAAAAATACTTTTCTAAAGCACTTATCCATTAAAAAAATTATTCCACATTCAAGTTACCTTCATACATTGAGACTTCCATTTTTTCTCTAGTTCCCAGCTTGATAACAACTCTCAGTAATCCCTCCTCTACTACTTCTTCTCCTACAACTTCTTCTGCTTCTACATATTCACTGAAATCACCAGTCTTTGGTTCTCTCCTTCATGGTTTTTCCATGGCATACAACCTTGCATGAAGTTGTCTCATTTCTTCCTCCATGGTTTTGTTGACGACAAGTCTCTCTCTGTGTCTCCTTGGCGAAATGATTCTATGTACTTATTTTCACAGAGCTTATTCCTTCTATGATACCACTTGATGAAAACCCCCCCTGGGGCTCACATGACCTCCCGGTCTATGATCGAATTGTATAGGAGCCAAAGAGGCTCTCGCATCCCTACTGAACCCTTACAATCCTTTACCACAGGATGATCCAAAAAATATCTTTTACATGATTATGGTTGAGTTATTAAGCATGTGTTGATTAACTAATTAGGAAGATTAAAGAAAGAGGAAGAATTATAGAATAAGCATAACAACCATATACACATATGCAGATCTGAAATAAAGAATAAAACAACAAAAAACCATAACACCAATGTTATAACGGAGTTCGACAATCTCGCCTACGTCTCTGGGCCTTTGTCTCAGTGGGTGAGGCTTTCTTATTTATGTTCAAAGCTCAATAAGTACAACACAGTAGTTCCAAAAGGTTATAAAAATGATTTGGTCTTATTCTACCAGATCTTAAGATTACAACAGAAGGAACGACACTCAAATCGGATGACCATAGCTCCTAGAAATGGCTCGCAAAGGTGCGCTCATCAACAGCTTCCCTGCATAGAAATGGCTTTGGCTTGGTAAATATTCAGCATAAAACTACTCTAAATCTCATCTCATGGCCTCAAGAAGGCCTATTTTATATAGATCTGGTGTTGGTAACCATATCCCAATTTCCTCCCAAGATCTGGCCTCAAAAAGAGCCCGATATCCCCCCAAAAGGGCCAAAAATCCCCAATAATAGTTGAAACATGTTTATAAATCACTATACCAAAGTCAAAAAACCCACTTATGCACATTATTTGGGTGCAAACCCTAACTGGATCGCCCCCCTTTGTATGGAACTCTGCCATGTGGCCTATCACTGGTCCTTAGCGCATTGGTCCCCTGAAATCTGACACCTGGTCTCATGTGATTGGGCCATATTCCCACGGTTTAACCTTCTACGCAATCTGGTGTATCCCTTAACATAGTAGCCCAAGGTTTATCCCCTATTCGATGGGCTAGCTCGACCGACAGAGCTAAACCCTTATCCACCGCTTATGGAAAAATCTTGGATCTTGTGGCGATATGACAGAACCGAGTCCCGATTCTTATGGATTATGAAGCCATGTAGCAAGGACCGTGGGCTATGGGATAGTTGTTGCAAATGAAACAGACTACCAACGTATGGACACATGCATATATATGTGAACCACAGGTTGGGGCTAAGCCCCAACCCTTTATCTACCTGGAGTACATTTCATTGAAACTTAAATATAAGTTTCAAGCTATAGTTTACAAGGTACACCTACGAGCGGGCTAACTAGCCCAGCTCTACCAAGACACTTTGCCCGGTGGGACGTCCATGGTTTGAACCTATGAAACTCTAATATTTTATCAAACAAACATCCAATTCTTAGGTGCCATGTGGCAACCCATGTCTGGGCCACGTGGCACCACCTCATTTGTCAACTGCATTTCCGCGTGTCAACTGTCGATTTTCCCATGTGTCTGCCATGTCATTCTTCCACCGTACCTGCCACTGGACCTGTGATTTCCATGTTTCATATGGATGTGCCACGTCACCCATACAAATGTGCCATGTGTCACCACTGCAAGGGTGACACATGTCACTCCCTGACTGGTCCCCTGTACATATCCATGACAACGTCTGTACGCCTAGTTAGCCTCTCACGTGTCATCTCCAAAAGCTACCAACTGTGCCTGCCATGTCATCTATATGACCGTATGGCCTATACAGTCAGCTGCCACATGGAAATGTACAGACTGTACAGTCATCATTTTTTTGCATGTCTGGAAAAATGAAAAGATCACCATAACTTAAGCATACGATGTATGTTTGATCCTGTTCAAGTTGTGTTGGGTTCAAATCAACGAGATCTACACACATGTTCGATTTGAATCCATTATGAGAAATTTGAATTTTAGGCCTTTTTGAGTCCCATCAACCTCCTAGATCCGAATCTGGATCACACCTCCCCACTAAAGGACCTTTTGGTCCCAAAAATGTTACTGACCAATCATCAATCTCTAGATAGGCCACCCATCTTGATATCCATCTCTGAACTTTGCCCTGTGCACCTATCTCATCAAGATCAACTGTAACACAATCATGACAACTGACAACATATTGTTAGCCATTTATACCCTGTCACATCTTACTAAAGCCACTATCATCCATTTAGATAACATTACTAATGATAGGATAAAAAATATGACTGCAAACAAGCTGATATGCTTGTAATATTTGCATGGAAATAGCTTATCTTGAAGAAAATTGCGATTGATTTTCCATTCTACAATCATCTCTTGTTCTTGCTTAAGATCGATTACTTGATTTGAAGCAATTATAGGTTTGTTGCTTACTTGAACTTCCTTCTTTAATTTTTCCATAGTTTGAAGAGTTGTATTTTCCTTTACATCATGAGAATGAACCACATAATCTTTACCTGCTTTGGTTAATTAATATTGATTCTTTGTCTTGTAGAAGATTGCTTTATGATCAAACAAGTATGGACTACCTAAGACCATTCCACATTCACTTAGTGGCACTACATCACATGTTACCTCGTCCACATACTTAGATGAAATTGCAAATTTTAATGTGCACTGCTTGGTTATGTGCATTTGATTATTGTTGCTTATCCATTTAAGTGTGTAAGGCTTATGATGTATTTGTGTTTTTAACCCGAATTGCTTAACAAATTCCTCTAAAATTAGATTAGATTGAGATCCCCTATCTATCAATGTGTCAATCTTAGTGTACATCATGATGATCCTGATGGGAAGCAAGTTACTTATACAATCAATTCCTTCACCAATTCTACCTATCATACCAACCAATGAGACCTTAGATTCGTCACTAGAATCCGATCCCAAGTCTATCGGTCATGTTGTCACTGCAATTGTTTTCCTCCCTTTATTTTCCTTGAACCACTTTGGCCTCTTCTCAAGATGCAATTGCCAACAACGGTCCTCATCATGCCCCTCTTTCTTGCAATGCTTGCAAGAGGGCCTCTCTTCCTTTCTCGCCATTGAATTTGACTTTTTTCCATGCCACTTCCTCTTGTCCTCTTTTATTGAAGACGATTCTCCTGTTACACCAACCCTTTTTTTCCCTGCTTCAATGTATGTCGCTTGAACATAAACCTTGTCAAGATTAGTTGGTCCAAAAATGAATACAATGTTTCTAATGTGTGTAGGTAAACCTCATATATACTTCATAAGATTTTCTTGGGTATGTAAAGGAATATCTAACATCAATGCCATTCTTCGAAAACCATTTGTTTATTCTTGCATTGTTTGTCCTTTTCTTAGTTTTAAATCTTGCCATTTAATTAACTCATTTTATTTATAACCCAAAGGATAAAATTTATTTCTAAGTGCAAAAATGAAACTTTTCCATGATGGAAATACATTACCCACTTGTTGCATTCCATTTTGCAACTTGTTTTTCCACCAGATGAGTGTTGTTGTTGGCACAGGGGTAGACCCAAGGTTCAACACTCAAGAGTGCACCAGCAAAGCCTTAACTACCGGCCCTTTCAGCAACACCTGCGAAGCAGATGAAGTCTCACCCAAGGTAGACGTAGGGGTGGTTGCAAGACTCAGGTGTCTACAACCTTAGCTAGGACACATATCTGTGATTACAGAATTTATAGAGCACTTAGCATTGATCATTCATCGATATTCAATCCTTATTATACTTCGCAAACAACACAGAGCATCGCGGTGTACACTCAGATCTACAATATTTCATCACTTAACCATAGTAACCCAGATCAGATCTAGTAGATAAACACTAAGCATCCTCATACACATCATATCTAACAATCGTATATATCTAAGAAGCATAGAGCATAAGTGGATATATCAAAGCACATAGCAAAAGAAAAGATAAACACATTGAATCAAAGCACAAAGCATAACACATAGATTTATGTGGTTCACCCCCACCCTAGGGCTATGTCCACAAGATCTTCTTCTTTATTATTGTCTTGAACCTGTTACAATCACAAAGCCTCCAAAACCCTTCTTCGCATAGGACAAAAGAACTGCGCAACTCGCTAGATCCTTCTTCCTTGTGTTACAACACTTAGCTTTCTATAGAAACCTCACAGTAACTTTCACTTAGCCTTGCAAGCCTTACACAGTTCGCACAGAGCACTTATTCAACATCACATAGATGCACTACCAATTGCACTAAGAAATCACATATACTACTTCTTACATTGCCTATCCTTCTATTTATACATTACAAAAGTGGGCCTAAGCATGGGTAAACCCATGGGCCGACATCCCTTTCCCATTACATATTCCCAAACACCGGAAAAGGACCCAAAAGGAGGCCTAGCTTCTGCATTTTCCCCTTCACTTTGTTCTTTGTATTCGACATGCTGTTGAAGTCCCAAAAATGGTTAATTATGACCAAGTGTTCCTCAAAACTTGGTCAAGGGCCAACATGACCCTAACACTCACATGTGACTCGCCCCGAGTCACTCTGGTCTAATCAATTCCACCTCAAATGCCTTGAGCTTGGATCGATATGCTTCGACCTGTTGTAGTGCGACAACCTCTTGCTCAGTGAACTCTTGGATCACTACATCATTTACTGGACCTTCGAGGCATTGTTCCACGATTATGACAACCTGTTCAAGGTCAACTCCCTGTCTTTCAACTTCAGTGAACAGTTTCATGCCTTTTCTTGGATTGGTTAAATTCGTTGGGAGTCTTCCATCACTTTACTTTGTAGCATGTGTACCTATTTTTGGGTGGTGCATTGTTCTAGAAATATATTCATTCTTTTGACTGGGTTCAAGGCCTTTAGCTGTGCCTGTAGCATATATGTGTGTTGTTTTACTTCTTAGAGTTGTGCCTCCAATGCCTGCAACTCTGGATTCTCTGTGAGGTTCTCATAAGTCTGGGTGCTTCTAGCGCTCAGTTGCTTGCATTCCAATGAAAGGGATTTTAATCGGCCAACTGCGCTGCGGGCAGTTGCCTCCCTTAGATCTCTTATTTCTTGAGGAGTCTCAGGCATGGTACGAAGTTCCAGATCTTCGATTCGCTAGTAAAGTTGTTGGATTACTTCTTCAAGTTGTGCCACCTACTATGGGACACGTTCTTCAGTATTCACTTATATGACCATCACAGAGAGAAGTGCTTTGTGAACCCTTTTATGTACTTCAAGTTGCTTTGCTAGCAATTGGGCCTTGCTCTGCTATAACTGTTCTTTTTCCTCATCCCACTTCGCTTGTAGTGAAATATTTTCATGTTCTTCCTTACTCTGTTGTTCTACAAGTGCACTCTGTAGTTGTCTCAAAGCCTAGGTGGCTTGCGCTATGTCTTCTTGAGCTCGTCGAAGGTGAGCTTCGACTTTATCGGCGATCTGGTGTAATTGGGTGGGCTCATCGCCTGTTATTGTTGTTCCAATTTTCAAGGGTGTAATAGAAACTTCTCAACTGGACTGGAGTGCCTACTACACTTCTTTAAGTTCACCCTTGATTCGGCTGAATGCCTCCTCTTGCTTCGCTTCTTTCTTTTCTGCAATCTCTATTGAAGCATCATTCAACGCAGTGACTAAAAAGTTGAAGTCATCCAGTGTGAGGGTGGTATTGAATGTAGTCCAAGTGGCCTTGGTTTTCTTTTGGGATGATGGCTTTATTGGGGAAATATTCCTTTTCTTAGAGGGATCCTCCTCCTCTCTAGGTGGGGTAAACTCGCCTTTGTTTTTCTCAACTTCTGTGCCACCTAGTTCTTCACCATCAGCTCCCTACGCAGGTGATATCGATGTAGTCTTCATGAATGTGCTATGGACATATTGAACTTCATCATCCTTATTAGTCTTGCTTGGTCCAGGTGTATCCGACATAGCTTCAGGGCTATCCACGTCGGACATTTCTAGGGGGTCCGTTGCAACAAGGAGGTCCGCCGACCATTCCTTCATAATCTTCTCCAAGTCTTCTTCTATCAACTTGTAGTACGAATGGAGATACTATTTGTGCTCATCAACACGCACTGTGATATAGGTGAACTGGCAGTGTGCGCTGAATTTTATCAAAGGTCTAAACCTGTGAAGTGTGTTTGGGGTGAGGCGCGGCGTAGACTGGATTGCATTCTTCAATTGGTTGTAATAGGTGTGGAAGATGACATTGGATTGCCACTGCTTGTTCATGCTGCTAGAATACCACAATGTATATAACTTCACAGCCAGTGGTTTGAAGGGTTCTATCTCTAGAAAAGTGGCACCTTCTGGTATCTCCTAGGTGATGAAAGCGATTAGTATGAGCAACCAACTAAAGTGGAACTCATACCCTTGGTCTTGTGTTGCTCTAAAATCAAGCTCTAGCTGGTTTACAAGGTACTGTGCCCAGTTCATCTGTAGTCCCTCGGCACACTTCCATGCAAGGTCAAATATGAATCTAGTCAATTGTGTTGGTCTGTTCTTACGAACTATCTTGCCTATGATCATCAGACAGGCAAGGCACACTGTGCCACTCTTGATAGAGGCTACCTTGTAGCCTCGCGTGCCTTTATGGAAATCGCCATATGTTTCTTTTATCCTTTGTGCTAATGCTCGGTCTGAGGTCTTTCCAGGGTAAAACTCTTGTGGGTTGGGGCCTTTCATACTAAGTCCTGTGATCCGATTGATCAAGGTCGGATCCAGAGTGATTTGGCGGTCCAACCATAAGTATCCTTCGTGGTAGTAGGATAGCAACAGTTTAACGCATGCATTGACTTCCTGGTGTCTATCGCAGTACAGGATCTTCATTACATTAAGTAGTGTGGACTGCATGAGGTTCTGGGTCCATGACTACGGGACAATATTAGAATTATTGCCTTTGGTCCTAGTTAAGTACTTATGTAGGGATAACATGCTGTAAACTTTACGATCTCCAAGGTTAAAATCACTAAATTCCAGTGCTGTGATCTTATCCTGGTCAGCACGAACTGCACGCACCCCTTTCGAAAGGTATGTGGTGATCAAAGTGTACTCGAAGTCTCGATGTACACTGTCAAGGTTGATGTCACCGCTTAGAGGTGGTAAGTAAGTAGGTAGAATGCGTGGGATAATCTTGGAATTTGTGATGTCATCCCTATGCTTGGTTCGTTTCTCATCGGTCGATCAGGATGGACTGGCATGAGCAGTGGAAGGGGAGGCCTGTAGTCCTCTCATTGATGATGCTTGGACTTCTGTAGATAATCCTCGCTCCGACATGAATCTCTCAGTCATTAAGTCAATCAAAACTTCTTCAACTACTTTCTCAACAACGTTGATCTCGTCTGACATACAAGCTCGTGTCAACTAGCTCGGGGGTGAAATGAATTCAAAGACAACAGTGAATAGTATGGGAACAAGGCAATGATCACAAGGTGAAGTAATCTCAGGTTTTGGGCTCAAATTCTCACTTAGAAAAAAGTATTATCGGTGCGTGGTGCGACAGACTAAGTAGGGAAACTTAGCAATGGTCTACTTGCAATGGGTATGAGGTTGCATTAACTTATGTTATGTCTGTTATGTCGCAGTCTAACAGTCTAGTGGTGACACATAATTTATTTCTGACCCGTTCCAACAAGCATTGGAACGGTTATATTGGCTTCTAATGACTATTTTACTTTGTTTCGGTGAAGTGGCATATGTCATTATTCTGATATCCCGACAAAGCTCTAATTCTGCAAAGTGTCTTGCTATGAGGTACCCTCTGGTATCTTCTGTAATTTTTCAATCTTAGCCTTCTTCTTACTTAGCTTTATAGCCTTCTTTCTAGTGAGCTTTGTATCGGTGATTCTCTTCCCATGTTGATGATTTTCCTTGGACATAGTCACTTCATGCTGGTGAGATTCTCTCCTAGGGTTTAGGTATATCACTTCTTCTTTGTCTGGGGTAGAAATTCCAACCTTCTGTGTAGCTTTGGCCTCGACATCTAGGTTTCTAGTGTCAGATAGCTTCAAGCGGTTCTCCTGTTCTTCTATCAATTGTGCAATCATTTTAGTCATGAAATATTTTAACTCTTGTCTCTGTTGTTCTAAAATATCTTCTTCTTCCTTCTTTCAGTCTTGATCTCTTTGAATTGAAGGTTTTCTGAGTAGCATAGTAAATAGGGCATTATCCTCAATGAATTTGATAATCTCAAAATCTTCTTCTGTCGAAGTTCCATTGACTGCCATAAGTATCTGAGCGTGTTTTCCACATAACATCATCATTTTTCCTCTGAATAGGCCTATTCCTCCCAATGAGGGAATCATGGAAAGCTTCCCTATAGCTTCCCAAGTTCTTTTTGGCATAATTTTTACTTGTGTTTCTTCATCAAGAATACAGTCAATGTCGAATTCCCCTATTCTTGCTTCGACTTTCTCCTTTTCTTTGAAGATCTCTGGTAATCGAGCATCTTTATGTTCCTTTAGGGTTTCTTTCATCTGTATTAATACTTTCTCTAATTCTTGTTGGGTTTCTACCTTTTTTGGATCTACCTTATGGTCTTCTTGATTCAGATTTATCCTTTCAAGCTTAGTAATCATTCTAGGGCAATCCAATACCTCATGGTCCAAATATTTGCAACAAAGATAAGTAGGTCTTCCATCAGGGCATTCCTTAGCTAGATTTCCTGGTATTATGCAACTGTAACATAGGATTAATCCTCGCTTTATTTTAAATGATCCCCAACCTCTTCTATACTGCGCACTAGAATCGTGATAGCTAACCTGCAAAAAATTATTTCTATGATCCTGCATCCATTTGTTAGTCCATACATTCCTTCTATGCATAGGTATAACATATCTATCATTATACTTATCAGATCTATTCATATCAAACTTTCTTTCATCTATTAATTCCCTAGTTTTTAAGCTAGAACAAATCTATCAAACATACCTAGATCCATTCTCTAGAAAAAAAAAATCCACTTATCTTACTTCTACAGAGAAAAAAGATTCCATATCTAAGAACTTTTAACTATTCTTACCTTTATTAGAGAACAAAGATTACAGATATTACCTCTTTTTTGCAGATTTGACCTCTTTCTTTCATAAATTTCCACTTTTACTTTTCTTAGAGCACAAAGAATTCATATATCACTTATTTTCTTCAGATCTGATCTTTCTTTCTTCAGATCTGACCTTACTCCTGGCACAAAGCTTCACAGGTTGAGTAAAAAGTTGCGCACTAGGGAAACAAATCTACACACAGAGCTTTCTTTTGCACAAAGTTTCTTCTTCCTCAATTCCCAGCAATCATAGTTTCAAGTCTTGACAACGGAACCATTTGTTGGCACAGGGGTAGACCTAGGGTTCAGTGCTCAATAGCGCACCAAAAAAGCCCTAACTACTGGCCCTTTTGGAAACACCTGCAAAGCAGATGAAGTCTCACCCAAGGTAGAGGCAGGGGTGGTTGCAAGACTCATGTGTCTGCAACCTTAGCTGGGACATAGATCTATGATTATATAATTTACATAGAACTTAACATTGATCATTCATCGGTATTCAACCCTTATTATACTTCACAGATAGCACAAAGCATCGTAGTGTACACTCAAATCTACAGTATTTCAGCACTTAACCATAGTAACCCAGATAAGATCCAGTAGATCAACACTAAGAATCCTCATACACATCATATCTAACAATCATATATATCTAACAATCACATAGCATAAGTGGATATATCAAATCACATAGCATAAGAAAATATAAACACATTGAATCAAAGCACAAAGCCTAACACACAGATTTACGTGGTTCAGCCCCACCTTGGGGCTACATCCACAAGATCTTCTTCTTTATTATTGTCTTCAATTTGTTACAAGCACAAAGCCTCCAAAACCCTTCTTCGCATAGGATAGAAGATCTGCGCATCTCGCTAGATCCTTCTTCCTTGTGTTACAACACTTATCTTTCTATATCAACCTCACAGTAACTTGCACTTAGCCTTGCAAGCCTTATACAGTTCGCACAGAGCACTTATTCAACATCACATAATTGCATTACCAATTGAACTAGGAAATCACATCTACTACTTCTTACATTGCCTATCCTTCTATTTATAGATTACAAAAGTGGGCCTAAGTGTGGGTAAACCCATGGGCCGACATCCCTTTCCCATTACATATTCCCCAAAACCCAAAAAGGACCCAAAAGGAGGTGTAGCTTCCACAATTTCCACTTTTCTTTGTTCTTTGTCTTCGACAGGCTGTCGAAGTCCCAAAAATGGTCAATTATGACCAAGTGTTCCTCAAAACTTGGTCAAGGGCCAACAATTGTGCCTACATGTCTCAATGATGCCAACTTGATTTATTTGGCCTCATCCTTGATCTATTGCAAACTGCAATAGACCTCCATCTGTCTGACCCAATTATCAAGTCTCTCTGCATTAACTTAACCAACATACATGGGTAATTCGAATGTAGCATCAAGTTTTAATAATGGAATTTCATTCTTATGTTTATGAACATGTTTCTTTGCATTGGATTTAGAACTTGAAATTGAAGAAGAAGGAGAAGAAGGAGGTGATGATGGAGGTGAAGGAGGAATCTGAGGAGGATCCTCTCCTTATTCACTTTTTCCCTTCGAATATTCACCTAGATCTGGTCTTTTACGTTCCAAGTAATCCTCGTACAAAACCTTCATCATCTCTGACATAGCAAAGAATTGTTTTCTAAACGCTTTCTCATCCAAAGAAATTCCCTCTTCCGATGCCATCCTCTCATTTTGAGAAGTTCTTTTTATCAATATAATCAATGGATTCTCTTCAACAAGATCACCTTCACCATGATGTAGTGTTTCCCTATTTAACATGCAAAACTCAAATACAAACACCAACTAGCTCTAATACCACTTGATCTGAAAAATACCTTTTACACAACTATGGTTGAGTTATTAAGGATGTGTTGATTAACCAATTAGGAAGCTTAAAGAAAGAGAAAGAATTACAGAAGAAGCATAACATCCATATACACATATGCATATCTGAAATAAATCATAAAAAAACAACAAACCATAACACCAATGTGATAATGGAGTTCGGAAATCTCACCTACGTCTCTAAGCCTTTGTCTCAGTGGGTGGGGCTTTCTTATTTATGTTCAAGATCAATAATTAGATCATACCAGTGCCAAAAGGTTACAAAAATGATCTGGTCTTGTTCTACCAAATCTTAAGAACCTAAAAAAAGAAACAACACTCAAATCAGATGACCAGAGCTCCCAGAAATGGCCCGCAAAGGTGCCCTCCTCAACAACTTCCTTGCATAAAAATGGCTTTGGCTTGGAAAATATTCATCATAAACCTTCTCTGAATATCCTCTCATGGCATCAAGAAGGCCTGGTTTATATAGATATGAAGTTGGTAACCATATCCCAACTTCCTCCCAAGATATGGCCTCAAAAAGAGCCCAATATCCCCCAAAAAGGGCAAAAAATCCCTAATAACAGTTGAAAAATATTTATAAATCACTATACCAAAGTAAAAAAACCCACTTTTGCATATTTTTTGGGTGCATCGCCTAACTGGCTGGACCTCGGTTGTATGGAACTCTACCATGTGGCCTAGCATTGGTCCTTAGCGCGATGTCCCCCCAAAATCTGTCACTTGGTCCCATGTGATTGGCCCATATGCCCATGGTTTAACCTTCTGCGCAATCTGGTGTATCCCCCGACATAGTAGGCCAGGGTTTAGCCCCTGGTTGGCAAGCTATCCCGACCAACCGAGCTAAACCCTTATCCACTTCATATGGAAAAATCTCAGGTCTTATGGTGCTAGGACAAAACCGAGTCTTGTGTCTTATGGATTATGGAGCCTTGTAGCAAGGACCGTGGGCTATCAGATAGTTGTTGTGAATGGATCATACTACCAACATATGGTTGCATGCATATATATGTGAACCGCGGGCTAGTGCTAAGCCTAGGACCTTCATCTGCCCGGAGTACATTTTATTGAAACTTAAATATAAGTTTCAAGCTATAGTTTACAAGTTACATCTATGGGCGGGTTGGATAGCGCATATCTACAAAGACACTCATCCCGGTGGGAGGTCCATGGTTCAAACATATGAAAATCCAATATTTTTTCAAACAAGCAACCAATCCTTGGGTTCCACATGGCACCACCTCATTCGTTGAGTACATTGTCGCATGTTTATTGTTGATTCACCCACGTGCCTGCCATGCCATTCTTCCACAGTACCTACCATTGGACCTATGAATTCCATGTGTCGTACATATGTGCCACATGTCACCACTGCAAGGGTGACTGTGTCACTCTCTGACTGGTCCCCTATACATTTCCACGTCAACGTCCATACGCCTAGTTAGCCTACCATGTGTCATCTCTAGAAGCTTCCAACTGTGCCTGCCACATCAGCAATACGCCCGGTATAGTCATCTTCCACATGGCACTGTACGGACTGTACAATCATCATTTTTTTGCCTGTTTGGCAAAACGAACAGATCGCCATAACTTGAGCATACGATGTACATTTGATCCCATTCAAGTTGTGTTGGATTCATATCAACGAGGCCTATGCACATAGCCATTTTGAAGCCATTCTTAGAACTTTTATTTTTAGGCCTTTCTGAGCCCCATCAAGCTCCTAGATCCAAATCTGGATCACATGCCTTTTCTTACATTCCCACATGGATATTTGGGTTTACGAGGGTCATTTTACTCCAGCAGAGTCTTCACGTGACCTTGGGCCTAAACAATTGGGCTTAAGATTCCGAAAGAAATGACTTTGACACTCCATAGCTTCAGGATTCGAAAGATCTTCCCACAATACACTTCAAATCCCCCGAATGTCAAACTGACGAATTCCCAAACTGGTGCTCCAAAACTTCGATCTTCAGGAGTTTTAACCACCAAACTTCCCAATTCTATCGAATGCTAAATTGGTGAACTCCCAAATGGTTACAAGGATCGATGGTGCACGCTTCTCCAACAACCAATGACTGTGATTCACTTCGATACTCTGGGCTTCGTGAGTTCTAAGACTCCAACACACAATGCCTCCCAAATTTTTGAACGTCAAACTCGTGAAGGGAGGGGATCCATGGTCCAGGTATCCCCATCAACGAATGACCTAGATTGACTCCAGGCTTTGGAACTTCTAGACTTTTCTATTCAAAGAAATTTGCACACACAATCCTCTAGATAGATGGACTTCCAGATACTCGATTATTTGTGGACATGTGTACCCAAAAACCAATGGTCCATATTGACTCTAAGATTTTAGGCTGTAGGGAATTCTTCACTTTGGACAACAACTACCAAATTTTCTTGGAGTGTCGAATTTCCGAACCACTCAAGGATTCGATGGCTTGCACTTCTCCTAGTGATATACACTATAGATTCACTATGGGGATTCAAGGATTTTGTCTCCTTTACAACAAACACTTAAAAAATTATGGAAAGCAAAGTCCAAAGGACTTTGGGATTTAACGTCCATGCTCCTTCTCGTTAATCCAACGATTGTGAGGGCTTCTTGTACCTCCCAAATAGATCTTGTCTTATCACTTTTAAACAAATATATTTATTTTCCTTGGGGAGTTATTCCCGCTATCCTTCCTCTAGCTTTGTCACTTGAATGACTTAACCTCTGGTGCATTCCTTGCACTTCCCTCGTGATATTTTCTCTCAAAATACTTGTACCTTTGCACACACTTTGTGATATCTCTCCTCTGATCTTTCTCAACACTTAGAACAATGTTAACCCCATGCACTCTTTGCATTGGTCTCCCCTCTTATATTTTATAGTCTTATGAGTATAGGTGCAATCCTTGTGCTTGCTCTCCATAAACTTATACAATCTCTCCTGAGCTTCTATACCTATAACGGTCTAGCCTCCGCACTCCTTGCATGGGCACAGTGCACTCCTTGCATCGAGATTTCAGAAGAGAAAAAATTAAAACTTAAAATAACATTAAGGATTCATCCAAACAACCATTTAGAAGCACACATACACACACATAAAACATGGAGATAAATAACATAGCATTTACCCAGTTACTTAAAGATAAGCAAACTCAGAACTTGAAAGCAATTCTCTTCTTCTATATTCCTTAAAAAAATATTTACAAGGAGTTCAACTGTAATACCCCAAGACCAAGCCCCAGTTGAATTGTAAACATGTTTTATAGGTTGGTGATTCAGGTGATTATAATTCAGGAGACTTATGTGATGATTAGGCCAGAGAGCCTAGATGCTAAAGGATAGTGAGCCTATTTTTGTATATGTAAATACTCATATCATTAATATAATACATTGTTGCATGTAGACCAACCACGATTAAAGAGTATGGGAGAATAGACTCCACCAGGAAGGGAAAAGGGGTGGGATAAGAACCTAGGAAAGGGGCTAAGCTAGGGGACTTATCTCTAAGGGAATATTATATTATTATTCCTAAAGACTATGGAAATGATAAATCTCATATTATCCTAAGTTCTTGTGTGAAGGGGAATGATCTAAAAGTGGAGAGGAATGAGCTCCTAGAGGGCCATGTGTCAATCAGGGCGCCTGTAGTTATATGTGGGGACAATTAGTTCATTGGGCACCATTCCCCCGATTCACACTTGCATTTCTCACGATTCACCAGTCTGTCATCATTTTGACTCCAAGGTCTTCATCGTTCAATCTTTGCAACCCAGAAAATGTATGCAGTACCTCCCTGTCACAGGTAGCATACGCGTACTGTACCCAAGCCAGTACTGTACCATACCCAAGACAACATTGTTCCTTAACTATTTTTGTTTCTTCCATCACCTGTTCCATAACATTTTTTGTTATTTCCTTCACCTGAGCATATACTTGGTTGACTAGAGAGTTGGATTGAAGAAGCGGGTTGTCGGGCTTGTGGGATTGAAGAGGAAGATTTTTAGGATTTTGAGAAACTCTCTCCAGGTGAGAAAATTGCATGGAATTGATTTCCTGAGGGAGCCCAACTGCAGTTACAGTGCTCTGAGACTTCCTATCTGGCCTGTTTCTTAAGCCCTAGAAGGGAAGTGGGGAAGTCGGGGGACTGTTGAGTAGAGAAGGGGCACACATCCTGGGGTGGGATAGGGATGTGGGGAATGAGAGATTTTAGGATGATAGTTTGAGTTGGAAGCTGGGATGAAAATCTTCCTGATGTCTGTGTAGCGTCATCCTACTTAGAAACCCCTTTTACCCGGATGTATTTTAGTCGTATCTTAGGGGTAACCCACTGCTTAGAGTTCTGAGCAATGTGGTCTAAGGATGGGAGGATCGTGGAAGGTCTAGAAAGATTTGGTGGTCTTCTATAAAAATATAAGTATCAATTTTGTGTTAATTTACATGTTGTGTATATTACCTGTGTTTATGTTTATGGGTTTTGCTTGTGTATGATGTATATACATTTTTACTATTATTTCCGCATGAATCTGTGTATTTGCAGAACATGTTTGTCTACTTAATTTATATATATATATATATATATATATATATATATATATATATATATATATATATATATATACAACTGAAATTATTGCAAGTATTGAGTGACATGGCTTGGGCCTAGGTAGTGCGAGATATTACAATTTATAAGTTATGGAAGTTTCTTGGTGGCATAGCTCGATAGGTTTAAGGTTGGGTGTGCTACAATATGGTATCAGAGCTGGCTTGGGCCTAGGTGGTCTGAGGATGTTACAATTTATAAAGTTCCGCAAGAGTTTCTTGGTGGCATAGCTCGATAGGTTTAAGGTTGGGTGTGCTACAATATGGTATCAGAGCTCCAGTTTCCAACATTAAGCCTAGATGGGATGAGCAAGTTGATTTGAGTCACTTGAATGGAATTGGGAAAAATCCCCAATTTATGTTGATTAAATTCTTGGAAAATTGGAGGAAATTGGCAAAAGTGGTGAAATTTTCATAATTTAATATCTGCTCAAGTGAAATATGACCTGGGATGGGTCAAATTTGAAGTGCAAGGAGTGTGCAGGATACTTCTTTAAGTTACAAACTCAGAGAAGAGAAATCTCTCTTTGTGAGAAGATGAAGGGTAGAGATCTATTCGGGAGGGGACAAAATCCTTCACAACCATCGAACCTGGAGAAGTAGCACGATTGTTAACCCCTCAAAGTCGTTCAAAATTTACTACTTCGACATTTTTCAATTCTTTGACAAAATGGAGGAAAAATCCCTGAAGCCCCAGAGTCCTAAAGAAAATCTCAACCGTAGATATCTCGGAGAAGGAGGGCCATTGGATCCCTGAATGGTTCGTCAATTCGACACTCTGGGAGAATTTGGTTGGGGTTTGCATGGAGTATATATTTCTCCGAAGTCCTAAAGTTCAAAGCTAATCAGTGAAATTCATGCTTATGGACACGTGTCCACAGATTAGCAAGAATTTGGGAATTCAACATTCTGGAGATTATGGGGTAGTATGGAGAAGTCTTCTGAAGCCCAGAGTAGAGAAGCTCTGAAGAATGCCTGTTCAGGACTCTAGAAGTCTGACGTTTGAGACTTTTGATGTAAGTTGAAGAAGAAACCTATGAATCCCGAATTTTCGAAACTCTAGATAGCGTATGTTCGGAAGTTTGATGTTCAAGTGTTTTTAAAGTTTTATAGTGTGAAGTCTTTCGGATCTTGAAGCTCCGGAGCACCGAAGTATTAAATCTTCAGATAGTGGAGGTTCAGAGGGTTATCCACTTCGGTGTTCAGGGGAAATCTTGTGTTAGGTTTGGAAGTTCTCTGAATCTTGGAGTTCTGAAGTCTTGGAGCCCCGAAGTTTCGAAGCTTCGAAGAACATTGTTCGGGAGTTTGGAATTTTGGCGTTCAGGTGTTTTGATGTGTTCTGGTGTGATATCCTCAGAAGTCTTGAAGTCCCAGGGCACCGAAGTGATGTGACATATGATGTCACCTAGGTTGACGTGGAACCACTCTAAGCATGCCACGTGTCAACTCGATTCATGTTTTTTTATAGACCTTATGTGCCAATTGGAACTCGACACATGTCACTCGTCGATTGGGCCACATGTCATCTCCATATTTTGACATGTAGCACCCCTAGTGCATAGTGCTAAGAAGATCTCGGTAGTTTGTAAATCCAACATTCGGGATTTTTTAGGTGTGAAATTGTAAAGAACTACGAAGTGCAAAGCTCCAAAGATTCTCTATGGGAGTTCGCTAGTTCAACATTCAAGAGAAATAAGGCTTGATATACAAAGAACCCTTGAAGCTCCAAAGCAGTGGAGCCTCGATGCTCTAAATATGTACTAAGAAAGAGTTCACTAGTTCGACGTTCGGGAGAAATAAGGTTTTAAGTTAGGAGATCTCCTAAATCCTGAAGTTCCAAAGTACTCGAGCCTCGAAGCTCTGAATATGTATCTATTTGGAAGTTCACCAATTTGGCATTCAGAGGAAATGAAGTGTGATGAAGGTGAAACCTTTGAAGCCCGAAGTTTTAGAGCCTAGAAGTCTCAAAGCTCTGGATAATCTCCTTTCAACTAAGTTATTGGTCATATCCCATGGTCATATGAGTTTTTGACCAAAATAAATGGGGTCCAGTGCCCAGATTATGATTTTTAAAGAAAAAATAGGGCTTAGAGAAGGATCCCACATATTTATGAATTGTACAGACTTTCATTGGAAGGAAATCATAGGAGTTTGTGAACCTTGAGAGAGGATTCATCATGGGTCCAAGAGCTAAATCGGCTTCCAAAGAATATCACTTGTGTAAGGATTTACCTCACATAAAAGGGAAATTTTTTCATATATCCATAATTTTCTGCTCAAGACTCAGAATTGAGAAAGGGAGAAGTCATTGGAAATATATTGGATAGTAGAATATAATTGTTCACCTAGAAAATTGAGTTGAATAGTAAATTTCTCATAAAATCATAAGAAAAACGTTTGATATATATTATTGAACTAGAATGGTTCATATTTTCATGAAAGTGTTGAATTGATCAGCCTACCAAGGCTATGTCGGTTTCACATTTGGTAGAGTTAACAATTGTAATATCAAATCAGGATCAACGAAGAGTGTAGAAGGATAGAAGAGACATAGGGGGCTTACATCCCGAAATATGAGATCAAAGGGATGGATTTCCATATGGGTATTGAAGGAACAAACTCAAATGGACATGGAGAAGGAATGGAAGAAAGCATGAACTTGGCTGAGATAATTAAAAATTTGCAAAAGGATGTCCAAATTCATAAAGCTAATAATGAAAATCTTATGAAAGACAAGGAGAATTAGGAAGACTTCAACATAAATTTAATGTATACCTTGGACATAATAGAAAAGAAGATAGATAAGGAGAATGGCTCAAGAAAAACAGGAAGTCACAGGTCTCGTGATGAGAAAGGAAGAACAAGGAGTGTTAGAAGACATCACCGTCACTCCCCAAAGCATTACAATAAGAGATAACAGAGTATATCAAGTCCATCCCCTATCAGGAAGCATCATAATAGGTCTGGGGTGGATGAACTACAAGAAGAAATGAACAAAATCAAACCTCCTACATTTGATGGTGAGCACAAGAAGGATGAATATGCAGAGACATGGATGATAGGCATGACAAAGTATTTTCAATTGTATAATTATTCCTCACATGAAAAAGGAATAATTTATATCTATCCACTCAAGGGAAAGGCATCCATGTGGTGGGATCATCTTGAGTAGGTGCAACACATTAAAGAGAAAAATGTTACATGGAAGGAATTCAATAAGTACTTTGAAAATAAATACTTGACTTAGAGATACAATGACAAGAAAATGAAAGAGTTATTTGAAATCAAACATGGGAGTGTGATCATAGATGAATATGAAAGAAGGTTTTTATAACTGTTAAAGTATGTCTCCTCAATCAAGGATGACACGGTTAAGATTCACAAGTATTTGAGTGGATTTCCATCATTCATCAGTGAAAAAATACAATATGATGATCCCAAAAATTTGGAGGAGAGCATAAGGCGAGCTAAATTCGTATATGATCAACATAAAGCAAGGCCAACTTTCCAAAAATCTTGGGAAGAAAAGAATAATTTCAAGATCGATCACATGAAGAAGGGGACTAAGCCACCATTCTCCATAAATAGTCCTCAGAGACAACCAACTTCTAGAGAACCCATAACAATTGAGACGGGTGGGCAAAGATCAAGGAAGAAACCTATTGAATGTTGGGGTTGTAAAGGAGATCATATATATAGATATTGTCCTCACAGAGGTGAAAAAGTGAGAACTTTTCACAATGTATAGCAAGTTTAAACAATGGAGGACATGAGAAGAAATGTACCCAGGATCTATGCATCCCTGGACAACAAGCAAGCATATTTTCAGTCACATATGACTGAAGTGGAAGGTATGATCAACAACCAAACCATTTACATTTTAATTGATTCAGGATATATTCATAGTTATATAGATCCTAAGATGGTGGAAAGATTACATTTTCCAAGAAGCAAGCATGGAAAATCTTGGTTGGTGAAACTAGCTACCAGAGCCAAAGGAAAAGTTAATGAGATGGTTAAGTCATGTCCTGTGGACATGTATGGACTAAACACCAGAGAAGATTTGAACATATTTCCTTTAGGTTCCTATGACTGTATAATTGGGATGTATTGGTTGGACCAACATCATGCTATCATATACTTTCATAACAAGGAATTTACTTTCCTGGATGGGGAAGGGAACCTGAGAAAAACTTAGGGAATTCCTAGGGAAATAACTATCATGGAAATCTTAGCAATGGATCTGAAGAAATGTTACAGGAAAGGGTGTCAAATATTTGAAGCTCATATGGAAGAAACACCTAATGATAAGTTGTCAAATATTGAATATGTATTTAAATAAATACCAAGATTACCCCCTGAAAGAGACATTGATTTCTCCATAAATATGATGTCTGGAGTTTCTCCAGTATCCAGGACTCCTTACGGGATGAGTACACCAAAAATAAAGGAGTTGAAAATGCATCTTGAAGAGATTATGAAGGTGGGGTATATACCCCAAGTGTGTCACCTTGGGGTGCCCCAGTTATATTTGTGAAGAAGAAGGATGGAACTTTGAGACTATGCATGGACTTTAGGAAGTTGAAAAAAGTAACTGCAAATTTTAAGTGTCCTTGACCAAGGATCGATGACCTCTTTGATCAGTGGAAGAATGCAAAAATATTCTTCAAGATTGATCTAAGGTCAATCTATCATTGGGTAATAATTAAAGATGAAGACATCAACAAGGCTCCTTTCAGAACAAGATATGGTCATTATGAGTTCACAGTGGTGCCATTTGGGTTATCAAATGCACAATTTGTCTTCATGTGTTTAATGAATGGTATTTTTAGAGAATACTTAGATAAGTTTGTCATTGTATTTTTGGATGACATTCTTATATATTCCAAGTCAGAAGAAGAGCATGAGAAACACTTAAAGATGGTATTACAAGTATTAAGGGAGCACCAATTGTATTCCAAATTGAACAACTGCTCATTTTACCAGTACCAAATCCATTATTTTGGGCATATCATATCTGAGGAAGGGATAGCAGTGGATCCTGAAAATATTGAGACCATTAGAGGATGGCCAACACCAAATAATGTGACAAAAGTCAGATCCTTCATGGGCCTTACATGATACTACAAAATATTTATTCTAGGATTCTCAAAGATTGTACACCCGATCACTTCCTTGCAAAAGAAGGGAGTAAAGTTTCAGTGGTCATTGGAGTGTGAAAAGAGTTTCCAACACTTGAAACAATTATTAACCAATGCTCCAATACTAAGGATTGTTGATCCAAATGAAGACTTCATTGTATGCATAGATTCATGTAAAGAAGGACCTGGTGGAGTCCTTAGTCAAAATGGGTTTGTTGTATGTTATGAATCAAGGAAGTTGAAGGAGCATGAAAGGCATTAATCCAGTCATGATTTGGAGTTGGCAGCCATAATGGATTCCTTGAATATGTCCAGGAATTAACTCATGGGGAAAATGTTTGAGTTGAGGATATACCATCATGGTATGAAATATTTATTCAGACAACCAACTCTAAATTCTAGGAAAAGCCGGTGGTTAGAATTTCTCAGTGAATATGACTTTGATATAAATCATATCAAAGGGAAATAGAAAAAGGTGGTTGATGCACTTAGCAAAAGAGTGCATGAGTTGCATGTTACAACCATTAGAATGTGCCAATACGATTTGAAAGATAGAATATTGGAGGTTTCAAAATCAGACTTGCAATACATAGAAATGGTAAGAAAATTACAGCAAGGTCTTTTGCAGCAAAAAATTGAAGAATGCAAGATGGGAAATGATGGAATTCTCATGTATAGAAGCATAATTTATGTATCAAATTCCAAAGAATTGAAAAATATGATATTGAGATAAATGCATAACGTACCTTATGCTAGAAACCCAAGGTATCAGAAAACTATTGCAATTGTCAAGAGCCAATATTATTGGTCAGGCATGAAGAAATAAGTTGTTGAGTACATTGTCAAATGTTTGGAGTCTCAAAAGGTCAAGTTTGAGCATAAACAACCAGTTGGTTTTCTTCAGCCATTAACCATTCTTGAGTGGAACTGGGAGGTGGTCACAATGGATTTCATCACCAAACTTACTAGAACAAGAAAGCATCATGATTCTATCATGGTATTGGTGTAAAAGATTACCAAAGTTGCCCATTTCATTCAAGTAAAGCTCACTTACAAGGCAATTAACGTTGTTGATATTTATATGAAGGAAATTGCTCGATTGCATGGCATACCCAAGACAATTGTGTCTGACATAGGTCCAAAGTTTACATCGAAATTATGGAAAGGATTATGTAAAGGATTTGAAACAAATCTAAATTTTAGCACAATTTATAAACCAGAATCTGATGGGTAAACAGAGAGGGTAAACCAAGTGATTAAGGATATGTTGAGGATGTATGTGATGGATAAACCATCAAAATGAGAATACTACCTACACTTGGTAGATTTTTCTTATAAAAATGGGTACCAAGAATCTCTAAATATGAGCCCATTTGGGGAACTTTATGGCAGAAGGTGAAACACACCTATAAGTTGGGAAAATCAAGTAGATAGAATAGTGGTTGGGCCGGATTTTCTCAGGGAAATGGAAGAGAAGATGTCAAAAACAAAGAGAAATTTAAAGGCTTCTCAGGACAGACAGAAAATCTATGTTGATAAGAGAATAATTTAGAGGGAATTTAAAGTGGGTGATCATGTATTCTTGGAAGTGAAGGCCAACATAAGTTCCCTAAAATTGGGAAATTGTTCAAAGTTAGCAACTTGTTTTTGTGGTCCTTTTTAAATACTGGAGAGGATTGGGCGTGTATCATATATGCTTGCATTACCTACATCAATGTCTTTTCATAATGTATTCCATGTATCATTTCTCAAAAAGTATTTACATGATGTTAATCATGTTATTGATTGGAATGTAATTCAGGTGGAGCAAGAAGATGTTTTTTAAGTGCATCTGGTGTGCATATTGGAACGGAAGATAAAGCATCTTTGGAATTGAGCCATAGAGATAGTAAAGGTCCAATGGACCTGGTGCAATCCTGAGGATGCAACTTGGTAGCACGAAGATGCTATGCAGGAAGAAAACCCGCATCTTTTTGAAAATTTTTGAAATTTTTGATGGTAATATGTAAATAAGATGCACTCAGGACAATGCATAAATAAGGGGAGGGGAATGTAATACCCCAAGAAAGAGCCCTAGTTAAATTGTAAACATGTTTTATAGGCTGGTGAGCCAGATGATTATAAGACAAGAGGCTTATGTGATGATTAGGTCGGAGAGACTAGATGCTAAAGGTTAGTGAGCCTATTTTTTGTATATGTAAACACTCATATCATTAATATAATACACTGTTGTGTGTAGACCAACCACGATAAACGAGTATGGGGGACTAAAATTCACTAGGAAGGGAAAAGGGTGGGGGGGGGGCTAAGCTAGGGGGATCATCTCTAAGGGAGTATTATATTATTATTCCTAAAGGATAAGGCAAGGATAAACCTCATATTATCCTAAGTTATTATGTGAAGGGAAATGATATACAAGTGGATAGGAACGAGCTCCTTGAGGACCATGTGTCAATCAGGGCACACAATTATATGTGTGGAAAATTAATTCATTGGGAACCATTTTCCCCAGTCACCCTCGCATTTCTCACGATTCACTAGTATTCCATAATTTTGACTCCGGGGCCTTCATCGTTCGACCTATGCAACCCAGAAATTGTACGCAGTACCTCCCTATCACGGGTAGCGTACCTGTACTGTATCAAAGCTAGTACTGTATTGTACCCGAGCGAACATTGTTCCTTAACTATTTCTGTTGCTACCATCACTTGTTCCATAACTGTTTATGTTAGTTCCTTCACCTGAGCCTGTACCTAGTTAACTAGAGAGATGGATTGAAGAAGCAAGTTTTCAGGCCCGTGGGATTGAAGAGGCAGGTTGTCAGGCCTATGAGAAACTCTCTCCAGGTGAGAGAATTGTTGGGAAATAATTTCTTGAGGGAGACGGATTGTAGCTACAATGCTATGAGACTTCCTGTTCATCCTGTTGTTGAAGCCCTGGAAGGGAAGTGGGGAATTCGAAGGACTATTGAGAAGAGAAGGGGCACGCTTCCTGGGGTTGGAAAGGCATGTGGGGAATGAAAGACTGTAGGCTGATAGTCTCAGTTGGAACCTGGGATGAAATCCTTCCTAATGTATGTGTAGATTCATCCTTCTTAGAAACCCCTTTTACCCGGGTGGATTTTAGTTGCAACTTGGGGGTGACCCATTGCTGAGAGTTCTGAGCAGCATGGTCTAAGGATGGGAGGATCGTGGAAGGTATTCTCATAGTTGGTGGTATTCTATAAAAAGATAAGTATCAATTATGTGTTAATTTACATGTTGTGTATATTACATTTGTTTATGTTTATGGATTTTTCTTGTGTATGATGTATATACTCTATTACAAACATGGATATAAATAACAAATACAATCTTGAGGCTCAAGAGATCAAATTTGATCCTCCTGGCCGAAAATAGCAAGTAAATCCCAAAAAGATATGAACTGAAAACTGGGCCTAATTTCTTGAAAAAGGTGGTCAACTCAAACCTCCCATAATTTACATAGGTGCCATGAGCAAGGAGAATCGAATCCATTTTTGAGCCTCATTTTTCGGGCTTTTGTTTTCTCTTGTTTCAATCACGATTTTGCGGGAGCTGTTTGGGTGAGCTGGAGACGAAATTGGAGAAACCAAAGGAGGTTTTTGCTCCATACAAACACATCTAAAATCACCTCCTACATTTTTTTCACAGGTGTCATTGTTGAGAAGAAACATATGTTTGAGTTGACCCCCTTTTTCAACAAATTCAGCCTAGTTTTCAGTTCATATCTTTTTGGGATTTACTTGTTATTTTCGGCCAGGAGGATCGAATTCGATCTCTTGAGCCTCAGGATTGTATTTTTTATTTATATCCCTGTTTTTAATACAGTAACAATTGTTGGACCCGACCAAAAGAAGCATTCATTGTTGTAATCAACTCACAGAGCCATATTCTATCAAAACAATATTACAGTTACATGATTCTTGTGTCATTATGCTGGTGAAGTTTTTCTCTCTGTAATTATGTTTTCTCTATTTTTCATATGTGTTTATTTTCTCTATTTTTTTAAAGAGAGTCAAGCTTAAGAATTGTTTAAAAACACCATGTTCCCAGTTTAAAGAAATAACAATGTTTTATGCCTGAAGGTCATTCTGAGGATTCTTAACTCCCTTATTATGATCTGTTTCCATACATTTTTCTTCTTTACCATCTACCAAACTTTAAAGGATCCAGAACAGTGCCTACCTTGCCCTGTAAGTTTCCTGGTAGACCCTTCTTTGATTGGATTATATCTCTTTGACTCCATTTCCCAATGGACCTCTTTCCCTATTTCATCCAATCATTTAAAAAAAAAAAAACACTGTATTTCATAACTAGCCTGAGATCCATATTCAAACAAATCTAAATTTGATAGAGAGATCCTTCTCTGAGTCTTAGAGTGCTAGATCCTTGACTCGAAGTGCTTTGATGTTACCTCGGTGATTGCCTCCACAACCTTGGGAAAATTACAGAGTGCTAACAGAATGACAACCGTACTGGGGAACTTTCTCCAGTAGTGCACTTCAAGTTCCATATCTGATCATTGATGGTGGATAGTGACCAGACACAAGAAGGATGATATATCTCACCTAGCAACTCCAATCAGTTGTATACAGTGCCAATTCAAAGACTCCACTAGAGGAAGAACCTGAAACATGACTAGACCATCTGAAAATATCAGGTATTTAAGTTGGAATTTTATCCAAGATATAATTGGTTTCATTTTTAATTATTTCTTCCCTTTTTTGAACATATTCAAGACCATATTGTTGAAATTCATGTTGATCAAATTCAACCTGAGGAACCTTAAGAGATCAAGCCTAGTTTTACAGATCATGTACACACTCCTATATTTGTAAATATTCTAGATAGATACAACTCTCTTATCTTACCCCCTATACTCCATGATTTCCCTGCCAATTATTACAAACATCTTCCCAGATTTGATGGAGAACATGATAATATCACTGTTGAGAAACACATTCAAGGTTTTGAGAATTTTCTTGACCTTTTTGAGGTTGAGGAAGTTGATGTCTTCATTAGGATTTTCTCTTTATCTTTGCAAGGTAGACCTAAGGAATGGTTCAAAACTTTGTCATCTGCAAACATTCCAAATCTTCATCAGTTTGTAGAAGTCTTCCCTGGTAAATGGGAGATCAACATAAATCTTTTTCTCATTTTAGAAGAGAATGATCATTTGAAAAGAAATTCGGGAGAGACATTGCAACACTTTTCATCCAGATTCAATCGAGTTTACAATTCCATGCCTATTGATATAAGACCACCTCCTGGTTCCGCTCTTTTATGCTACCCAGATTACTTTTATCTAGAGATGGCATTTCAATTGAGAGAAAGGAACACTACTACACTCAAGGAGATGCAGGACAATGCAATTAGCATGGAAGCTAATTTTCTGATCAAAAGGTCAAAGTTGGAGGCAGAAGACGGAAAGAACAAAGAAAAGGAGCAACTAAAATCTTCAGAAGCTAAACTGGGCATTCTGGCAAACACCATGGAAGAAATGTTACACAGGATTAGCATAGGAGAACAACTCATTGTTCAAAGGCATCATGTACCATTGATTATAGAGAAAGAAAGGGTCACTATTCCCAAACACTTTGTAGCTCACCCTTGGTATCATGGATTGGAAAAAGAACATTTCATGTATTCAATTCACGACACAGTCAAAGATGCAACTCCATCTCAACTTGTAGAGGAACAACCAATGGATATGGTGTGCATGTTCAATGACATTTCCTACCTAGATAATCTACCCAAGTATGATCATTATGATGATTACTATGTGGCTGAAATAGATGTTGATTGTTCAAAGCAATCAACAACATGTTGTTGGCAAGAAGAATATCATATACAACTCAAATATGACAGTCTACATGTGCATATTTATTATGATAGTAAGGAGGAAAACACAACAAATCTCAGAGTAAGTGAAAGATCTATGCCTCTATGTTTCTCTTCATTTCAAATTTTGAGAGAAAATTATACAAAAGTTATTGATAGTAAAGATGAAGAATGTTCTAACCACTCAGTTGAAGATGTCATTGAAGATATAGAAGTTGTTCTAGACCTAGAATTGCATCCTTTGAGCTACATTGATTTTCAATTTCTAGATGAAAGCTTAGAGCCTGAGATAGAGTATCATTTAACCCAAAATAACTTTGTACCATTAATCTTTGATTCATTTAAATTTTTGAAGAATTTTTTTAATTATGTCATGGATGATAAGCACACAGAGGATCAGGAACTTTCATTGGAACCAATGCAACAAAAATCTTAGTTCCTACAAGATCCAGTAGTTGATTTCTTGGATGACTTGTGTTGTCAAAGTCATGGTTCATTGTCCATCTATGAACTTAAAAGAGCTTATGATATAGACATGATTAGGTAGTCTCTTTCAGGGTCTGCTTCAGCAGGAGTCTCATTTCAAATTTCAACAGAAAATTTGCAGCCATATCAAAAATTGCATGAAGATGCAAATAGCATAGATACAGTGCCAAATCATGTTGTTGAATTGGATAAATTTAAAAATCAAGGAACATGTCAGTTCTACCTTGATCTTATAGTTACCTATATGGAGAAATTTTTAACTGCAGAGCCCCAATCTATCTCTAGCATTACTTTTGTTCTTCAGGATTGTCGAGGTCTATGTTGTAAAGATCAATCATGTTTTCAGCAGTGGCCATTACACTTTGCAGTTTTGAATCTATGGACAAAAGGTCAAGTTTCCTTTTGACTATGCAAACAAGCAGTCAAGCAGTCCAATGGTCTCTGTAGCTACTTGATTGGCTTGATTGGCATTTTTGTATTATTTGATTTAGCATTATTTTTAGCAATATAGGGTAGGTAGGAGAGTGTGAATAAGATCAACATTTTGAGCATCCATTTTTAGCAGTGTTCATTTTGATTGGGTTTCAGTTGAAAGATCAAAACAGGTACAGGTTGCAGAATAATATTTTGGGATCAACCCAATGAATAAAGCACCGGTCTGCATGTCCAGAGGTCAGTGGTTCTTGACACCTCCTGAAAGAGTTGCCATCCCTAGGTGGAGCCTATGTTGTGGTCCTATAATCATAGGTAACTTGATTCTTCAGTTGTTTATTTGGAGTTGCTCCCGTGATGAAGAAATCTGGATTTCTGGGCTCGGTTGATTTTGTTTCCCCCTCCATCCATTTTGCCCGATCCATCATCACCCGACTCGATCCTTCATCACCTTGCTGTGCCCTTCATTGCCTCATCCTTCACTTCTGCACCCCTTCACCATTTTCGTCCCTACATTGCAATAAACAAGCTTAGGATAAAAAACATCAGGTTACTGATAAATGGTTAGTGGCAATTTTTAACATTAATTAGTGTAATAAGTAATATTAATTAAATTAATGTAGTTAGATTAATAGACTAGGTTATTTTTGTTAATAATAAATTAATGATTAATTAATTAATGATTAATAATTAAGTTTGTTTATTAATAATTATGTTAGTTTATTAGAAGACACATTAATCTAAAATTAAATGAAAACAATATAAAACCAATTAAAAAATAAAACAATAATCTAAAAACATTAATTAAAAAACAAATTAAAATAAAAAATATAATAATCATAAATAAAAACAAAACAT
>SNQJ01S0003795.1:112012-167349 GCA_010110895.2 Picea sitchensis | reverse complement strand
TTATTCCTTTTCTTCTCCTTTACATGCATTTTATCTAACCTTTCAAAACAATCTCTTACCTCATCTGATATGTTCGTTATAGTCTAGTTTTAGGATTTGATAACCCTCTCAAGCAATTTGAGCTCCAATATCTCTTCTTTAAGCTTCTTAATCTTTGATGATTTGTTGGCCTTGCTTGTTGATGTTGCAGGTATTTCGAGATCTGGGGCTTCAATTTCAGCTTCTTCAATGTTTCCCCTTTCCTTAGTTGATGGATCTGCCACCATTTCTAGAGTTAAAGGTTCTGAATCAGAATCAAAATAAGGTAGGTTTAGGAAATTTTTTGATGCAGTTTTTTCTGGATCTTCTGCCAGTTTCCCAAACTCTAACCTCTTCTTTGCTTTCTCTGATTTTAAGGGAGAAACCTTGGTGACATTTTCCATAGGAGATAATGCTCTTCTCTTCCTTTTGCTGCTTTTTTGGGAGGTCAATTCCTGTGAGGGAGTCCCTCCTTTCTTTGGCTAGAATTCTTGCTCAAATTCTCCCTAGAACAAGAGAAATCCCCAAGTTTTGCCCCTCCTCCTCAGTTCTTCTAGAACGATCAACTTAATCAGCCCATGAAGGAAAAGCCTATTGTGCACATTATGAAGCTTAGCTTGAACTTGGTGTGACATCCTAGTTAAGCTCCTATGAAGGTAATGGGGTAGATTCAGAGGACACTTTCCTGTAAAATGATTCATCAGTTTGAAGTGATAGAGCATGACTCTACCATACCAAACTTCACAAGTGATGTACACTTGAATTGCCTTAATCAAATTCTGCCATTTCTCCTCTGGGTAAGACCTGGGAACATCCTTCTGCCAAATAATGTTTTGAAATTCAGGCTTAAGGTAAGACCTAAACTCAATATCCTTGGTGACAGTTGTTTTAAACCATCTCTCACCTTGCCCATGCATTTCTGTTGTTGTTGCAACAATGGCCTCATCAATTTGCATTACCATTAATGGACCCAAGGTTACTTTTTCTCCATCGAAGCTTTGAGCAAAGGCTTCAACAACAGCCTGGTGATACCCTTGAAATTTCTCACAATACATGTATCAACCTGCTTCTTTAAAAATATGACAAATCTTAGGATGAGATTCCATATATAAGACATCATTCAGCTCCTTCCTGAGAAACTTTCCTCCACTAGCCATCTGCAACAAACATTAATACCTGCAAACAACAAAATCAAGGTGGAGTGGAAGATTGGCACTGATGTAGGGGGAAATGGATGTAATGGAGGAAAATGCGTGAGGTAGACTAGAAATTAGAATGCTCATTCAAGACAGATAACACCATATGGTTTGTTGGGAAAATTTGATAATGACAAATGATTTTCGATGATGGCAGAATCCCTAAAATGACAATAAGGTTTTCGAATCTGATGGCTCAAGGTTTAATGATTTCTCAAAAAAATCAATTAAAATCATAGTAGAACACCTCAGATCGTGGAAAATGATCTTCATACATGATTTTGAAAGCATTTAGAATCATCATGGCATGTGTAGCTACAACGGTTTGGGGGTTTGACGGGATAGGCTAACCGTTAGAAAAATTCTTCTCTTTTGGCAGCTAAGAACACTCACGCCTACCTTTTTAAGCTGATGAAAGTGAGAACTTTCGGCATCTTGTAACACATTGAAAACTGACCCTTAGATGTCGAAAGCCAACGTTTGATACTTTTTCATTTAAGAGCTCAAACCATCATTTGCCAACTTTGGATATACCAGGGCACCTTTTGAAATATAAGATACATCACTAGACCATTACTCTGAGTTTCTTAACATGAAGACATTCAAAAAAAAAAAAAAACGATTCGGATCAAATTTGCAAATAGGTGACTGGAGACCAGATGACTATATCATAGGAACCTAACACATATAATCTTTGTGGCATATGATCTCATAAATTATTGTTTCACCATAAAAAAAATAAGGAAAGCTAACATCAACCCGACCCATTTTCTCTCATTCATAGCCAATTTCTCATTGTAGAGCACTCCATGCATCTCCTCTGACATTTTAACATGCATATTCTAGCTCACTCAATCCAAACCTATTCAATCTGACTATAATTTGATATGTATTATGTCAGGTTTCTAATTTGCTATGTTGTATGTTGAATGAAGAATTTCCCTATGTTTTGTTATTTGAGTAACAAGTTATTATTCACTCATGCATAGGACTTGATGGGCAAACATATTTGGGTAACACTATCTTATGTGTGCATGCATAGGACTTGATAGGAAGGTAGGAATCTTATAAAATACCAACAAGCATATAGTTCTTGGGTGAAAGTACGGTGTGATGGTTCATTGGTTATAATGTGGTTTTGGTCTAGAAAAAGTGAGTGATGGACCATTAAGTGTCTTTCTATCCATTAGGTCTCTAAACATCTATCATATTGGTAGAAACTCGCCCCATTGTCCATCTCAACAATAATAGTTACAAGTGATTGTTATTTTATGTAGATATGTCTTTCACTTATGTCCACCAGTAGGGAAATACTCTACACATTTATCATATTTTCCTCCACCATCAAGCCAAGGACGCAATGGCTCCTCCTCCACCATAGTTAATAATAACACTTTCACAATTTTTCTTGAGAATCCATTGGGCAATTTGAGTTTGACTTTCCCTAGATACATACTAAGACTAATATAAGGGAGTGTGGTCTTCATGTTACTAATTTATTTTCACCAAGGGACGATTTGGTGTGGAATATCATCAACTCAACTCATGTGTGGTGATGATTTCTTGGATGCTTGATGAAGTTAATTTGTGTCTAGTTTGGACACATAAAAAATACAATTGCACCTAGTCCTTACACCATACACACATGAAGTAAAAAGGCATAAAATAATGTAAAGTTCAACAAGCAAGATGGTATAAGGTTCAAGAATCATATTGAAAAACATCACATTATTGATTGTGTCATTTAGTGCCATTGAACTTTAAGACATTGGAGTGAAATTAAATCGTAAATCCATTGAGAACAATTCTCTTTGACTCAATAGTTTATCGAGTCACTGAATTGTACAATTTAAAATATAAGTTTGATTCATTAAAATGAATCATTGAATTATACAAAGGGTGGATTTACAAACCCTTTCAAAGTTAATAAGGTGTTTTTAAATTCAAAAATCAATTGAGATCGATACCTGCTTAAAATTGAATAAGGAGGTCATTGTCTTTTCACAATAGTCTTCAAGTGAGATACATCAAAGTCAAATAATTATATAATAACTATTTTTGGTGCATCGTCAGTAGCACCTAACACCCTAATGTTGTTGGTGAGAAGTTCAAGAAAGAGAGACATAAAGTAAGCGAGCATGACACAATTGAATATCTAAAAATGGGTAAATGAGGAAAACATTTGCAAAATGTCAATCGAGAAATTAATTAGTTACATGACTCTTTATATGATTCTATCCAACAATTTGAAAGGTTGTAGAAACAAAATGTGATAATGATGGATCAATTGATAAAAGAAAACATTCATGAATGTATGGAATCAAACATGTGAAGAATGATTTTTCCAAAATAATTGTAAGACCGTGTGAAGAATTGAAATTCAACAAGAACAAAAAAGGTTTCGGATATGGAATATACCTCAACTTTCATATTCTAGACTACTCCAAACCAATTGAATGGAAATATGGGGAGCATATGTAATCAATCAAGAAATCCTTTGAGGATAGTGCAACCTAGTCAAAAGGACATTAAAAGAAGAGAAAATACAAGGCTAAGTATGGTGAATTGAAGGTTTTGAATAGATTCCATTCAAATTTATATATCAATAAATATTATGATCCTTTCTAATCCATCACGATAGGAAAATCATCTAGGATTTTATTATAGGCCATTCAAAATCCTTGATGATTAAATGATGGTTATTTTGATTGGATATAATTACAAGGATGATGAAATTAGAGAGGGAAATGGTTCACAAATTTTCCAAGAGGAAGTTCCTTTGGTTCAATCTCTTCTTGAAAAATTATACATTCCTCAAACAATATAGGAGCAATTCTAGTCTCCTCCTAATTTTTACATGGAAGGGATTGAAGGGATATGAACTAGTGAGGAAATGTCACAACAAAGTGGTGACAAATGCCATATTATGAGTCCAACACCCTTACATAAACTTGGAAATCCACCACAACACTCCTAAACACATTCAAGTGCCATGGTGAAAATGACATAGAATTCTTTGAAGGTAAGCTATCTAACCGAACTATTCATTATCAATTATACAAATTTATTAAATAATATTTTGAATAAAAAACTAATGCAAAAAAATGTCAATTACTTCTATCTTTATTAAAATCTAGGATTCACGTTATAATTAGGAAACTTTTAGTCATACAAATGATTAAGAGTTTATAAATAAGAAATCATATTGATAAAAGCCTTTCTTTTTACACAATTGGTATGAAAAAACATTTGAAATATGTGATGCAACCCATCATGTATTTTAAGAAATAGTTTTTAACAATATCACAAACAAATTACAAATTTCATAACATGATGTGTGCTAAGGAAAAAATAGCAAACATGTTATGAAAAAACTATTTTTCAATTCGACAAAGATAGTAAGGGAAGATTATAATTTGTTCCAATAATGGTGTCTACAATAATCATTTGGCACTCATTACAACATTTTATCAATGAAGATTAGAAAATAGAAAGGAACAACATGCTATGTTCTATGAAAAGTATTTTGTTTCTCATGCAACCTCGGCAGCTATGTTGGATGTTATGCTTAAGAAACTAAGGAATAATCTTATTCAAAAGGGATTATTCCTAGTGGATTTGCATTCCCCCAACTTGAATACCCATTATCTATATACTCTACACACAATTTTATAAGTTGGTTTGTACCCAATGGTAGGGACCTTATTTCCACCTCTTTCCATTTGTCAGAAGATGTAGTGCATAGTTCCAGGGTTAAAAGGCATGTATTCATCCTTATTATGAAAATTGTAGGGTGGTGCATTATAATTTGAAATCATATAAAAATAAATTCTTTAACATGTCTTTGCTTGTGTTTGATGAGGTAACCCATCTTGAACATAGTCTCCTATTAACCCTTTTTTCTCCTAAAGTGTCTTTGGAAAACTATACTATAGTCGAGCCCCCGATATTTCTCCTAAAGTGTCTCTGGAAAGCTATATTATAGTTGAGCCCTATCTTGAACATTACTTGATACATATATGGTGGTTTCTCCACTTGATATTGATGACAATATGGATGATGAAAATGGTGAAATCTCTGATAGTGAGGAAGAAGAGTTTTTTAAACCAAATCCTTCTGAAAAAACAACAAAAAATTATGTCTTCACTATATAGGGTAGTTTCTATGGTTGTAGATCAGTGGAATATATTTCTTGAAGGAGAAACTTAATGCAACATCTCACTAAAAGTATGTTTTCTTAGTTTTGTGGTTTTTCTAAGCATTGGAATCCATTACTTATGCTTAATTAACAACACCATTGCTTATAATACTTATCCTTATATGGGAATTTTTTATTTGTAGAATCATATGTGATTTTGTGCAATTTGGTTTGTATCTTGAATCACTTTGACAATTTGCTAGATCTTACATGGCCATATTTTGTAAATGTGTGCTAGCACATGTAAAATTGTGAAGTTTGTAATGTGCAATCCCAATTTTTGTTGGGTAAAATCCTATTGATGTCCATAATGGGAAGAAACATGTGGTTGATAAGGCCATTCTGATTGACATGATTTATTTTCTTTGGACAATAGGCCTCCTCCTTTGATTATATTGATTTTTGGTCACTATTGTTTCTTTCTATAGCTTGGGACAATGAATACACTATTGTGGTTCCATTGCTTAGGGAAATATTGAACTTTGGTCTCTTGAACGCTAAGAAATTTTGAGGTATTGGCATAATACAATGAGCATGATGAACTAATAAGAAAAAATGTCTCTATGGACTATCTTTGCACCAACTACTTCTTATAATGTTGATTTTGAGCATATGTAGGACTAGTAGATTGTGTCTGCTCCATCTTAGATTGGGTGGCCAATGAATAATCATACAAATTTTATTAATGATATTGGGAGAAGTCGGTCACAATAGTCAAAATGTGAGCTTCACAAATAGTGTCTTTGCATTGGGATGTTCTATGTTCAATGACAGTGAAATGCTTATTTGATTGAAATTTTCTAGTCTTTCCATAATGGTGAGAGTTTGGTTGGAGGTTGCATTTACTTTTGAATGTAAATGAAACTCAACATATTTGTGACCTCATATTTATTATATATTATATATTGTATAAATGTGTAATATGTAAATGTGTAATGTGTAATATTTATAATTTATAATATTCATTATAAATTATATATATAGAAACTTTATATATTATAAATAAATAAAAAACAAAACATAAAACAATAAAAAATAAAATCAAAACCCCCGTTCCCATATTTGAACCATATACCCGCAACTACATATCGGAGCTCTTGTCAAAGTATACCCCCGTGACCATATTTGAACCATATCCTCTTGACAACATATATGCGGCCATATCTAGAGAAAGATATCGGCCCTCGTATCCCTATGACAACAGACCCACCATAGGTGCTGGAGAAAGAGGCTGCAGAGATAAAGACTAGGTCGAGAGAGAGGTCGGCGCAAAAAGACTAGGATAAAGAGGTCACAGACAGAGGAGGAAGAGGCCACCGATAGGCTAGGAGAGAGAGGTTGCGAACATAGGACAAAGAGGGTGTGGAGAGAGGAGAAAGAGGTCGAGCATCTTAGCCCTAATAATGACACAAGGGAAGGTACATTTTCATGACTAGATATGCCTCGTTCTTTTCATGAGACAAATGTTAATGATTTTTCTTCTATACCTAGTTTCTTCCTTCCATTATCAAGCTTTAAAACCCATGAATAAACACCATAATGAACTCACAAGGGAATATTTCTGACACATTTCTGAAACTCAATCTGCAAAAAATATCCTTGGTTAAGACACCTTCTTGGTACTCATTTCTATCAAGTTCTGGGTCATGTATTAGGTTTATAACTAGAAGCAACTCAACAATCACATTAGTTCAATCATCTCATACACATGTATATAGGATTGATTTTTAAGTGAACCATTTTTTTATGAATTTCCTTGTAACCTACATTTTCTCGAGTAGCCAAATGAGTGCATTATGATTGTAGACATTTGACATTTACATTTTTAAAAATTGGGTTGTTTTGTGAACTATGACATCTGCATGGTATTTTTAAAATTTGGGTCATTTTGCAATACTGCACACATAGTAATCTATCAAGAAATTATTTATTTGTTGAAAACCTCTTGCTCCTTCCCATAGCTAGTTTTCATCGAAGTTGAATTTCTTGCCTTTCATTTTCCTCTTGCATGGTTTAAAGAGTCGATTCAAAACGCCATCAGTTTCACGACCACTCCCTTGAGTAAGAACATCCTAAAATGAAGTGCTAATTAAAATTTATCTAGCAACTTTTCTAGGGCTCTTCAAACCCATCTTAGATTAGGTGTAGAGCTTTGGAATAGGATTGTGAGAATAACTTTCCAAAGATGCTAAAAAAACATAAAGCCTTGAGTTAGGGAGTGAAATCCAGTTGCTATATCACTGACTTTGGGAAGCCCTTCTAACACAAAGGTCAATCACGAGGTTTCATTAGGGCCCTCAGAGTAATCAACCTTGCTTTCTTTGTCTTGGTGTTGATTGTCGATTGTCCCCCTTCTTCTTTGGTATAGTAGGTGGTACCATAAAGGCCATAATTATTTAGAATTCCTACACAAAGTGACAGGATAGGGAAGGTGGTGTTGTACCTGGGATCGACGTTGGCTAGACTCACTCAGACTCCTTGGAGGGTTTCCCACTACTCAGTGAGGTAACTTGCACCAGGGCATTAGTTCGTTAAGAAGGTTGTCAACGTAACTTTTCCACCCACTGTAACTCATCCCCTTCACGCATTGATTCTGCGATGTTGGATTCCATCACCAACTAGAGCTTCTTTATGAGAAGTTTTGTTTGCATTCTTGACTCCTAGATTAATTAGCGTGTGTTGTTTTTTATCCTTAGTTGGCCTTATGACTGAGTTTGTGTCTAATGGCATTAGTTTTGGTTTAATTCCTCATTTGATCAATACAAAATATGGATACAATTAAAAGAAAAGGTAATAAAGAGGTAACAAATAGCTCACACCTAACTTACGTCTTATAATTCTCCAACATTGTTCTTTACACTTAGTGCAACAAACACCAAATGGAATGGTTTACACAAGGTCAATGGAGAATCTTATTGGAAAATTCAAAATATTATCATAAACCACATCTCACATATTTGTACATGCACCATAGATTCACAATCTTTCATGAAGAGGTCTGGGAGAAATGCCTCCATGCAAAATTGTCCACATCAGAATTGTCCATGTCCTTGATGGAAATATATAAAATTCCCTTGAAGATATTTTTGTCTGTCTCCTACTTAAAAAGGATGATCCCATTCTGGAATTAGTGGTCAAATACTACTTTTATCCCCCTCTATCTAGTAAATGCTACTTCTTATACTATCCTTCCCCTACAATAGAGAGTGTTGTGTCCCTTTTCTAAAAAATAAGTGAGGTTCCTCTTCTTTCTCCCAACATTCTCCCAACCTCTTGGACAGTAATACATGCAACCTCAAAACTAACGTTTAGGGAAACTAGAATCCAATCATGAACCGAGAGTGAATCGAGAGTGAGGGGTGATCTAGCTAAAAAGTGTTTTTTTGGCTCTGAAAGGTAAGAAAATGGGACTTAAAGTATGCATAGGGAAATGGAAAGGCCATCCAAGCAAGTTGCATGGGGTGAGGAAAAATTAGCTATAACAATGTTGTTAAAGTAATTGTTGTTCAATTTTGTTCCTACATTGTTGTTAAAGTAATTGTTGTTCAGTTGTGTTCCTATACAAATTTCAGTGGGACTGAAAGTGAAATGTTTTAACTTAGAGTAAGGGTATAAAATATTATATAAAAATTTGGGTCAATAAATCTATAGAAGCATCCTCAAAATCCTCTTGAAGTAGTTATGACAATTAGGTTTAATGAAGCAATCATGGCATTATGAAGTTTCATTTAATCAAATTTCTTGGAAAGGAGAAGATTTCATATTCCAACATTTTTTCCTCCTCTCAATTTTGTAAGATCCCTCTATGACATTCCCTTCCTTTATGTCTCCTTCTTGATTTTTACCTTGCATTTTTCATATGTGATTGCACAATGAGAACTAGGTATTGACTAAATTTCCTCATTTTATGTCTTTAGGATTTTCCTATTGTTCTAGGTGCATATGAGTCTCATCTTAGCTCTTGAAAGAAAAGACATTTGATTTATTTGTTTAAGTATTAGTCATAGGATTTTGGTTGAGGATTTTGTTCACATTTTGGAACTTTTTGTTTGAATTCAACTCTACAAAGAACTATTTATGTGCCATTTAAGTAAATCTAATATATGGTATTCACCTCAAATATAGTTTTTTTCAACATAAACCTTGTGTCTTATAAGACACGTAGGGATAGGAGTCCAAACATGTAGGACTATGAGTCCATATAAACCTCACTATAAACCTCAGCAATATTCGACATCTTCAACAATCTTTTGGGTGATGACAAGGAAACTTGAGATCCTTTTCCAACACTTGGGAAAATATTCAACCAAAAATAGGATAAATTTTGAGCCTTTTATCCTTCGTATTGTCCACTAAACCCTGAAAAAGAGGATGATATTTATCCATTTTAAAGTTATAATTCATTTGAAACCTTCATCGAATGATTTGGCGGAAAAAATATTTGATCTGGGCAAAAAGACTAACGTTCTGCCTATTTCTTTGCTTTCAGTAGCTTATGTGCCTGAAACAAAGTAGGATAAGCTGTCGAAAGTCCTGGGATTCGACAGCTAACATGTCTTTTTCAAATTCTATTAAGCTATTGAAAATGCGGGTCTTTGAAGTCATTTTCAAAATTGCAAAAAATGGAATTTCTTCAATTTGTCTACCCTTTAGGATCTTTGTTGAGGTTCACAACAACTTCTGCTATAGATTCTAGATCATGATGTGTTTTTGTCTTAGGATATTTAAGAATTAGTTTGTGGCATTATTCACAATGCACATCCAATGAAAACATGACATGTGGACCAAGTGGTAACCAAAGCTAACTAATCCACCCATGTTCGCCCCTTAATCCTTCTTCACATCTAATGACAACTTGACATAGGGACCATATGATGAGGTGGAAACAAGGATAGTTTAAATTTGGCAGTATTTACATCGAATGGTGGCATGACACATTGACCAAGTGATGATGTGGTAAATTAAGGTAAATGACAATTAGCATTCTTCACATCCAACGACAACATGATGCATCCAATATAGTCATCAATTCTATCGTCCTTGATATGGATTCTTCCTCACTTGATGGATCCAAAAATTCATTTAGAGCCTGAAATTATTCTTCTTTATCCAATTTTCTTAAAATTTATATGGATTCATTAACATATTCTTTTTGTCTTGTCAATATGACTACATAATGTTTTCTTTCCTTCCAGATTTTATTTGAGGGTTTTTTCAAAAAAGTGCATCCTTCCCTTTTCTTGCTCCCAATATAGGTAAAACAAAACCTTCTTAATATCCTCCTTATCCTCCATGTCGACCACCTAAACCTATTATTATTTCACTGTAGCCACCTATTTTTATATAGTCACCAACCCCTCTTCACCTGGTGCAACCTAATTCTTGTCTATTGTTTGTATGTGATATATTGTCTAATATTTTGGTTTGTTTCTTTCATTGTCCTAACATTAAAATGTATTATGGGACAAGGTATTATCCTGACAAATGAAACACATTGTTTTCTTGGTATTCCTTAGATTGTGGGGACCATCTCAAGGGAGACCATCAAGAGAGACCATCAATGGCCATAGGGATAGAGGCCATCTTATTTAGAGAACACTAAAAACTACACAATTATTCACATGAGGTGATTATTATAGTCCTTGCTTAGAAAGGAATAAAAAGAGGAGAGGATGTATTTGAATCATGATTTCTTAAAAAGAGGAGAGGATGGGTTTTGAATCGTGTTTTCTTTTGGTCCAATGAATGGGGGAATGAATAGGAACCTAGATCATGTAAATGAATGTTGTATATTACTTTGAAATCCTTATGTCCTTAATATGTCCAACATCAAGAGGTATATCACATTAAATTAGGTGGTTGACCACTAATATTGGTAATTTCACCCTAGTCTATTTGTGCATCCAAAACTAAAGATATAAAATTTTTATTTAGAACTTTGAGTATAGAAAAAAAGTTCATAAATTAGAACTAGGATGATCATGGACTACTAACTAACAACACTTGCACATGAAATTGAAGGTACAACCAAACATGTACCTGTCATATATTTCTTCGTCAAGTGAGGAAAGCATAGGACAAATAGAGGGAAATGTGATTGCATCTAGTAGATATGATAAGCAAACAAGGTCCAGAGGTGAAAAAGTCAGAATAAAATTTTGTAGACGCAAGAATTTTTTTCTTGCGGAAGGAGGATCATGCTCTTATGATGATGAGAGCATAGGAGACATAGAGGTTCCACTCAGGTATAAGAATCTGGTGAAACAATGGGTACCTAAGGAACTACCTCCTATAAATGTTGACTTCGTTGTTAACAATAGGACATATCGCATTGCACCATCCTCCCTGCATGGCTTGGGGCTATTTTACATGGATGGAATAATTGTAAAATACAATACAATAACTGAATTGATGGACTATGTCAGACCGTGTTACAATTATAACGATTGGATACAGCTAGTCCGATACATGCAAAGTATGTGGAGATATGCACTTGCCGCAAATTATATACAACTAATAAACAAGGATAAAAATAAGGGAGCGAATATCTATATTGATGGAAGGCCTAAAGCTTCTGACGATATCGCAGGGTTTATAAACAGCACACGACCCGGGACAATAAACAAACAACCGAATTGCATATATGACGGACGTGAAGAGAATTGGGTAGTCCTATGCGCAATGAAAAAGATAGCTCACGGGGAAGATTTATTAGTGGATTACCATTTGAATTGAATAGAAACATTGACTACTAGTGTGCATATTCTTATGCAACATCTCTTTAAGAAACCTCTACTTATTGCATTATATTTTTTTATTATCTTTAACATTGTTGTAAATATTATATTTAACATTGTTTGTTTGTTATCATTAACAATTTTTTAAATATTTGGGGGTTCTAATTATATTATAATGTGGCAGGATGATCGTGGAAAAGGGCCAGCCGCAGAACATCTAAATGATTATCAATTTACACTTTCATTTTACATTATTTTTATTATTTGCTTATACAATTTTATTGAAATAACATTGTTTTTCTTGAAATTATATGTAGTCTGTAGGCCATGTTGATCATGATTCCGCCGATGAGGAGGGGTTATATTCATCTGTTGATCCGATGGTCTTAATAAAAAAATAAAAAAGATCATTAAAGAGAAAATAGAACTTGCTATCTTCTTAGATCGTCCAGATCAAACTCCCGATGTCAAAGAAAAGATCAAGCTCCTTATGTCACAACTTAACACATATAAGGTAATAAACATAATTTAAAGTGTTTTTTTTTAATGTACTCATATGTTCAATTATGATACTTTGTTCTTTAACTTTTACATTATCTCACGAAAAAAAAAAAAAACTCTTTTTTATAAATTCATTTTTGGAGCCTATTCAGCTCTGTGTTGGTAGTAGTGGCGCTAGAGAGATGCTACCGAGTCCTGATGCGGGTGGTCATATAGCTGCTAGAGTACTATTTAATTCTCCATCTTCCACACCTAATTTATATAGGATCCATGACACGCACCTCCAGACATCTACACCTCGATCAGAGTCTAGAGATGGTGGCATAGATGAGGCTCATGGTGATGTGGTTGACATGGTTGCATTTCCTAGAGATAGTCATGTGACAAGCATGGGGACCCTTCTGTGCACATTTTTGGTCGATGATAATGGACTTCCATTAAAACAATCAAGACTCCTAGGTAGTTTTAATTCATATTTTAATCGTTTAATGTTGTCCTTCTCGTACATAAATCATCTAGATTATTAAATTTAAATTAATGATCACATGTTTTTGTGTGTAGGAAATGACCTTTTTTATAGGCACCTAGAGAGAAAGGCCTTGATGATTTTTGTGGAAAACTTACGCATGAGGTGGAATTTCCAGGATTCCAACCTCAAAAAGGAACTTATGGATTATCTTGAAGGCCTCTTTGGAGTAGACACGTTCAATAAAAAAGTGGTCACCTTTGCAGCGGGTGAATATTTAAAATATATGAAGGATGTTTATAGACAAAGCTTGGCAGGAAATCATAGGTATGAGCATCCTCCCTCAATTCCAGAGAGGGAGTGGAAGGTGATCATTTATGATGCAAAAGAGAAGATTTTGAAAAAATCAGGAGAACAAATAACTAGTACACCAAGGTAAATTACAATATTTTGATTTCAATACCAGCTTTATTTTTCTTTAGATCTAAATAAAAGTGTGGCTATATATAACATACTTGAAAATTTTGATGATAGGTTTCCTGACACTTCGAAGGAAACCAAAGCAAGGATTGCCAAACATGGCCAACAAAAGCTAGGCCAGGGAGGTTACTCGAGGTTACAATCACGAATAGTAAGTACCCAAACATCTTAAGAATATTATTTGTATCACCTTACAACTTTCATGTAATTGCAACCGAAAATATTAAAAAACCATACCCTTATGCAATGTAGGGCGACGACTTCGAAACTGAAACCACAGAGGAAGACCTTCAACTTGGTTACAAGTACGGTTATAAATTCGTGGTTGATAGTAGGAAAATCATGGGGTAGACCCCAAGATCTAATTTGCAGGATAAGGTAAATAAAAATCAATCCACATTAACCTTTCTTTACTTATAAAATACGTAAATGTTTGATATCGTCCATAATTTAATGTCTTACATTGTTTTAATTAGGGGAGCAACAATATCAACAAAACCATTACTACTGGACAACAGAGCGTTGATAGTGCAACGTAGCCATAAGATCATGGTGATCCCCAACAACCCCATCACAGTGAGGTGTAGCCTCAAGATGTTCCTGTGACTGAGGCCCACAACGATAAAATGTCTATATATTAATCATATACTTAATGATTATCTACTTATAAATTTTGACGTTTCAATGGCAGAGAATGTCATATTTGATCCTCCTTGACCTGAAGATTAGGTGAATAGGCTGGAAGCCATTCCAACGGTGCCAACTAGAGGATCAGGTAAATAATTACATTACAGAGTTTTTTTTTTTAATATTAATGAACTACTTCAATGATATTTAAAAATTGGCCATATAAATTTAATAGTTTTTATTTTTGTAGGTGATGGCCCCTCACAGTAGCATCCATGTCGTGGGTATGAAACCAGACATACTCAGCATGAAAGGATTGAAACAACATCAGTTGTTGAAGAGCACCTAGTAAACAAAGACATGGAGATAGATGAATTACTTAAGACCTGGAAATCACAAAACAAGACTAAATGAAATTCATGATGTCATGTAATAATTTTATAAGACAGTTAGATGTACATTATATAGCTGAACATGTAATGATGCATATAATGCATTGACATTATGGGTACTTTTTCATCTGATAATATACACAAGGATATTTCTATGGCTTGTATATATCTATGATTGTAATTTTGGTGTACACTTAATGATAATTTCAGCTTCTCTTATAAGACTTGGTGTCTACAATCTTATAAGACATGTTCATCATCTTAATCTTCATGTCTACAATATGTGGAGGGTTATTCAAGGTTTCAAGACTTTCTTCATATTTTCCTAATTTAATATTCTCATGGTGATGTTAATCCATATAGAGGTTCATGATATAAAAACTCATCGTTATGATGTTGACATAAATTCAAATCTTCACTTTGTCGATTAGATGGCACAATAATGACAACAATGAGATATTTTTGACCATATGTAAACTAATTTGCCCCCTTAAAAAAACTTCATTGATGTGCAAGGGAGCATTGTGTCTATGAGAAAAGACCCAGTTTATCCCCCACATGTATTCAATAAGGTGTGTGGGATAAACACACCATAAAAACAAAAGAAAATCACTCCAAGTGAAGTTGTTGCATAACTCCAAACCATCTACATCGTTGGAGTTTCCTTCACAACATTTTGTCCTCAATGATATTACAAGAAAATTCAATGGGTTGACCCAATTTTGTGTTTACATTGTCCTTATTGACCTTTGGATGGAGAAATTTTGTGGAGAGGTTAGTCAACCTTGTTATAGTTTGGGCTTTCTACTTCATAGATATTACCTTATCTAGGTTCCAGACTTGAGAGTGAGTTAGATTATTCTTGATACCCACTTGATGCTTGGCATATCCATTTTATGGATGATGAAAAAACACAAGGGAAGGTTTCCATATGTTGGTAAGCTCCTTGAATGGTTGATTTGGATATTTTATTTCACATAGCAGCCACATCCCTTAGTTATCCAATAGCGTATAAGGAATGAATATGATCTTTGAGCAGTAGTTAGAATGACTTTTTTCCTTCCATTCATGTTTTCCTTTATTTTGTGTGTTTACTTTCATGCATTGCCTAATTTTATTGATGCATTTGATTTTCCTTAGAATAATTTCTTACACGTTTTTTTCTTCTTTACTTTCATGTGTTATATTTAGTGGATTTTTTTTATTTGTGCCAAGTATTTTTTATTTCTAACTAGGGTGGTATATTAACCCCAAATTTTGTTTCATTTGCCAAGTTAAATGGTGTGTAGGTCATAGGTCTACAGATATTATGGAGTTCTCATACATTCTCACACAGAGTGCATGTCCACTAGTAGGAGCCAGATGTTACCCCGTGAGGGGTGACACATTTTTGGATACGCTAGCAAGGGTTTCAAGTTGTTTCTTGCATGATGTGTCATGATCATATTCCCTAGATCTATATAGAGTTATTCTTGATCTCCACCAAAAACATGAGCGTGCTATCTCAACTATGGTGTAGCTCACTTTCATGCCAACTCCTCAGATGTTAGATGCATTTTTGTATGATATGGTATGGTTCCTATTTGCTTCGTTTGACATTCCATTTATCAATACTTATTTGGAAATGATGATGTAACTTATTATCTCATCATAAAGTGGTAAAGACCTAATGATTGTCTAGTAGCATTTCATAACATTACATGGTTTTATGACTTTCCTTGTAGTACCTTGGGGAACATGTTTTATGTTAGAATTATGTCATCTCTTGGATTAACCTATACCATTGGGTTCTTAGGATAGATATCATTATCCATATCCCAACCATGCTAATCATTTTCCAACTCTCAAGTGTTATTCATTCCATCCATATCAAAAATTGCATCTTCGTCGTGTATGATTTCTCAAAGGTCAAAAGGAAAGGTCAAATTGATAAAGCCTGAGTCAATAATCCAATAAGGAAAAGAGGTGAAGAGATAAAGTCAAAATCCAAATATAAATCTTTAGCAATGCTCCCTCACTATGAGGCCAATTCCCCTAGTCTCTAGTTTGTCTATGAATATCTAAATAAAAGGAACTTGTTCGATAAAACAAACAAAAAAACAATTCTTAAAGGGGCAGTAAGAAATAATGTTAAGGATGGTAACTCAGCGTTAAGCTATCTCTAGAAGGATATTATATGTAAAAATCCTACCTAAATAAAGGTGGATGATTAAGTAAATGATTGATAAGAATTGTGCATGTCTAAGACATTGAGGGTCATCACATGAACTCATTCCTCATTCCCTTTCATCATTATTAATTATTTTTTCCTATCTTTCACCTAGGTGCTTAGGAAATATGTGTTGTCTTAGGACTTGATTCATGTATAAGGGTCAATATTGTTCCCCTTGGTAAGACTTAGGAAAATATTAAAAAAAAAACCTTTTTTATGTTGTGCTAAGATATGTCACCAGGTGCTACCAATTAATGGCTTGATAAGAGGCTAGACCCATCAATTCAAGTGGGTATTGTGCATTGGGATACATGTATTATGCCTCAATATCCATGACATTGCGTTGGGATCCATGATGCTACATTTGGATCCATGTCCTCATATATGATCATATCTACATACATTGGGATCCATACCATTTTCCTTGGGATTCATGTCACTGCATTGGGATCCATGACAATGCATTGATCCATAAGAGGGATGACATGTTGTCACACATGCCACATGGACCACTCAAATTCATTATCCCTTATCAATTGGACGTTTCATTCACACTTATGCATTATTTATCTCTAATTGGACCACACATGGGAGTTATTAATTCCTTGGAGGAGTTGGTTACAAATTATAGAGGTGGTTATAGGTTGTTATTTGGACCTTGTGATGATGTGGCATGATTTATTTTTATCTACTTGAGAGGCACCCACCTACAGGAGACCACACATGCCATTTACCTTGACTTTTTTACTTGGATGGCTCACACATGTGAGAGGTAATGTTATCTTCTTGAGTTTGTTATTCCAGAATTGTACCTTTCCATCATTTGAGGGAGTTGGTTGGAGGATCTTTGGGAGTATTTGGACAATGTTGACTCAATCATTGACCCTCTCATGGAGAAATTTCACCTTTATTGAGTAGTGCAGCTAATTTATTCTCTCCCTCTAGCCCACACTTGTGGCATTTATTATTATATTTGGACCATTCTTTAGGTTCATTTGGCTCTTGGAAGGTTTTGAGGGATTTGTTAGATGATTTGTTGTATTTTCCCATGGACTGGGTTAATGGTTTTGACCTCATAGTATTGAGCTAGCACATTGTGTTGTATTGTATTTGAGGAGGATCTTCAACTATAAAAGGAAGAGTCATCCCACATTTAAAACCATTGGATATTAATGAGAAACATGGCTTAATATTTGTTTGAAAATCTATTTCTTTTCTTTGTTAATGTTTAGTCATTTTCAAGGTTTGTATAAGCACTTTTAAATGATTTTTTGGAATGAAAAAGCTGCTAAAAGGCCAAAGAATTAAGGGTGAAATGCTCCACATGGGAGGGTTCTCAAGGTAACTTCTCTAACCTTACCCCTTTTATCATTGAAGTTATTGTTCATGCATTAAGGTAGGACGTCTGATGGCTCTATCCTTTTGCTTGGCCAACCTTTCAGTTCACCTTGATAGTACTAGGAAAGGTTTCTATAATGTGTTATCCTCAATCTAGATTGCATTGAGCCTCATTGACTTATATTAGTTCAAATCATGCTAACTAGTTCTCAAAGAAACATCTATATGTTGATCACAAGAGGATTTGAAAATCATTTTTAATGTAAGTAGAAATTGATCACTTTTATGGATGCCCTAATGCATACTTTTCTTGGAATGGTTGAAATCAATACAACATAACTAGGGTTGAAAATAACTTTTATCGAAACATTTTGAAGGAGTTTTGTTATAGGTTATTATAAACTATCATTGGATGTATTGGAAGGTCCAACAACCTCATTCAAAGTGAAATCGTTGCATTTTCTTTATTGTTGTTCTAGAATTTTTCTACTATTCATTTTTCTGCATAGATTTATTGTTGTGTGGGGCTATTTGTAACCCTCTTGTTTTTCCAATGTTTCGGGGATTTCATTATATTCATTTCCATAGGTGTCCAAACGAATTTGAAGAGAGATAAATTACCTAGTTTCAAGCCTTGACATTACCTCCTATGTGTTATCCAAAACTCTATCCAGGATTGTCATAAAACTGCAAAAGTATTCCGCTTTCAATAGTGATTAAAGTGTTGATGTCTTGCAATGTTTTTATGACACCTTTATTTCCACATCCCAAAGAAGCCAAAATATGTTAAGGAATTCCAAAGGACCTTGTAATTAGTCCAATTGTTGTCTCCTTTCACTATTGTATGAAGGTTTGTTAACCATATTTTTTTGTGGTGTGTGCATGTCTTTTGGCTTGGTTGGTTGACCACGATACATTCCTACCCTAACCACCCCAAACAATCTACCCAAAAAATGCAACATTTATATTGTTTTCTAGTTGAGAGGGTTGATTCATGCTACAATCATGGTTCCAAAGAATTGATCTATATTGTATGATGAGAAACAAATTAATTTCAGAGTGTTGATGAATGAATGATAAGTTTGGTTAATGATATAATTTTTGTGCCTTGACATATAATAATGAAATTTGCTAATTTGGTAGCATTGTATTTCTTCTAAAGTTATTACATTGAGCTCATTGCCTTATTCTCTCTTTATAATAGTGACACTTCATGTGTTTCATGGCATATAATTATTGAATGGATTCAAACTTATATTGGTTATGAACTTGTTACAATGATTCTCTATTCCATTGCTATCATAACGACCCAATTTCATGCTGAAATGTTTCATAAGTACTTGTTCATGCTTCACTTCTTGCACATATGAAATTTGTTAAATGATGACTATCTTCTGAATGAATATATACTTTTTACTTAGAAAGTTTCATCTTGAACATTGTATATTGCTTGATCACTAATTATGAGTAATGGTGCATTGGTGTGTTGTGTTGAATAAAGTGTTTTCCTTCCAAGCATTCATTGAGCATTTTCTTCTCTTACTTTTCTTGAAGCATCAGTTTAGAGAAGTCAACCCAAGTCAAACAAAGTCCTTGTCCTCACCTGTTTAGAAATGCAATGATAGGACTTAGTATTATCCCCCTAGGAAAACCCTCCTTATGTTAGAAACCATGGCCTATAAATGTAGAGGCAAGGGCACTAAGGTAATAGTAGGCAGCTTCCCTATCTATTTCCTCAAGCTCTCCCTCCTAGGGTAGGAATTTCCTTTTGCGCGAATTTAAGTGGTAACATGATAAATTTAGCTAGAAAAAACTTCACTTGGATGACCTCTTTAGTGTGCAATCATAACACCTTCTACAATTGGCTCAAAAATCAAATATTATTTTTTTTTCTCAATTTTTTTTTTTTATGAACTTACCTCCTATGTGTTATCCAAAACTCTATCTAGGACTGTCATAAAACTGCAGAATTATTCCACTTTCAATGGTGATTTAAGTGTTGATGTCTTGCAATGTTTTTATGACAACTTGTTTTCCACATCCCAAAGAAGCCAAAATATGTTAAGGAATTCCAAAGGACCTTGTAATTAGTCCAATTGTTGCCTCCTTTCACTATTGTATGAAGGATTGTTAACCATATTTTGTTTTGGTGTTTGCATGTATTTTGGCTTGGTTGGTTGACCACGATACATTCCTACCCTAACAACCCCAAACAATCTACCCAAACAGTGCAACATTTATATTGTTTGCTAGTTGAGAGGGTCGATTCATGATACAATAATGGTTCGAAAGAATTGATCTATATTGTATGATGAGAAACAGATTAATTTTAGAGTTTTGATGAGTGAATGATAAGTTTGTTTAATGATATAATTTTTGTGCCTTGACATATAATAATGAAATTTGTTAATCTTGTAGCATTGTATTTCTTCTAAAGTTATTACATTGAGCTCGTTGCCTTATTCTCTCTTTACAATAGTGACACTTCATGTGTTTCATGGAATATATTTATTGAATGGATGAAAACGTATATTGGTTATGAAATTGTTACAATGATGCTCTATTTCATTGCTATCATAAAGACCCAATTCCATGCCTAAATGTTTCAGAAGTGCTTGTTCATGCTTCACTTCTTGTACATATGAAATTTTCTAAATGATGACTATATTGTGAATGAATATGTACTTTTTACTTAGAAAGTTTCACCTTGAACATTGTATATTGCTTCATCACTAATTATTAGTAACGGTGCATTGGTGTGTTGTGTTTAATAAAGTAAGTGTTTTCCTTCCAAGAATTAATTGAGCATTTTATTCTCTTACTTTTCTTGAAGCATAATTTTAGAGAAGTCAACCCAAGTCAAACAAATTCCTTGTCCTCACTTGTCTATAAATGCAATGATATGACTTAGTATTACTCCCCTAGGAAAACCCTCATTATGTTAGAAACCATGGCCTTGCCCAATTAAATTCCCAGAAGCTTTGGACTTAGAATGATATTTCTAAATATTCCCAATAAATGGAATGACCCTTCATTTTAAAGATTCCCACAAGACTTGGAATGTGGATAATATTTAAAGATTAATAAAACCAACTTTGATAAAAAAATCCACGAAGAATGCATCTAGAGACAAACCTTCTTAGGGAGCCATAAAAATCCTAAAAATTATGAGTAGAATAGAGAAGCCTTTGTTTTTCAATGCCTCTCATGATGAGCTTAGCCAACCTTACAACTTATATGTTTAGTAAATATCACACATATAAATATATTTGATATTTATATGTTATCTATTTTAATAACATATCCATATCAAATATATATTGTTACATATATATCTTTTGGTTGACTCATTGAAATTCTCCTATGCCAAACATTCATCAAAATATGTTCCTTTTCACTATGTTAAGGGATTCTACAACTAGAACTTTTATTTATTGGACAAGACATATTCTCTAGATGTCTTAGTATAAACATAAAAAATCCAATTTAATGGATCATTCTTCCTCCTAGATTAATGCCCCCTTGAATGTGAAAATAAGACCTATAGATAATTCTTTCAACAAAAGGCATTCTTTAATCTATCATACTTGAGTTTTTGAATATAGATGAGAGCCTATTGAGATGAATTGATAGACTAACTATAAATATCTAAGGGTAACTCTTGATTGGATGTGACACTCCATATTTGTACTCTTAAAATCAAAACTAGATGGTGCTTGATCACATGCAGAGCGATCTACCCATACCTTATTTACTTAAGAGAATTTCCCTTTGTGAAATATTTTCAAGAATATAATGAACTTCATAGCCTATAATATTCTTCCAATACATGCCCCCTTTCTTCAACAATAAAATTTTATTTTATTTTTTAAATAGATCATTTTCATCACAATTTCGATGCACTGTAGAAATCCTGTGACGATTTTTCTATACAAACCACGAAAGTGTTCATCTCAATTGTGACAAACCATAGAAATCTTGTGAAGAATTCACTATACAAATCACGAAAATTTTCGTCTCACTTGTGTCGACCAAAACAAATCCTGCGACGAATTTGCTATACAAGCCACGAAAGTGTTCGTCTCAATTGCAACGAACCATAGACATTTTGCGATGAACTTGTTGTACAAACCACAAAAGTTTTCATCTCACTTGTGACGATCGGAACAAATCCTGCGATGAATTTTCTATACAAATAACGACAGTTTTCATCTCAATTGCGACAACCGGTACAAATTTTACAACAAACTTGTTGCACAAACCACACAAATTGTATAGCGATTTCATCGTTGTATACCTTGTGTTCGTCAAAATCGCGACGAACTCTTCAAAAGCTGATTTGTTACAATTTTTTCACTTACTTTTCCTATATTTTCGAGTGTGCGATGATTTCCCTATTGTGTCACTGTTTCGACGAATTATTTACTTAGTCATATTAGCAATGATATTTCTTCTTTTGTCGCAATTGTGACAACGTCCTTACTTTCGTTGCTCTTGCGACGTTAATCAAGATTTGTCGCACATGCCACGTCACATGAAAAAACATTTGGGAGACTCAATATTCGTCACAATATCCATGACATAATGTCGCAAGAGTGTCGAAATAGCCATCGCAAAATGACCCAAATTTGCTAGTGAAATATTTGACACCCCTTTCTATAACATTTCTTCATCTACAATGCTAAAATTTCTCTGATGGTTACTTCCCTAGGAATTCCCTGCACTTTCCTTACATTGCCTTCCTCATCCAAGAAAGTAAATTCCTTATTATGATAGTCTAGGATAGCATGATGTTGGTCCAACCAATCCATCCCAATTAGACAATCATAGGAACCTAATGGAAAGATGATCAAATCTTCCCTAGTGTTCAGTCCATTCATGTCCATAATAGATGACTTAACCATCTCATTAAATTTTCTTTTGGCTTAGGTAGCCAGCTGCACTAGCCAATATTTTCCATGCTTTCTTCTTAGAAAATGCAAACTTTCCACCATCTTAGGATCTATATAACTATGACTAGCTCCTGAATCAATTAAAATAACAATGGTTTGGTTCTTGATCATACCTTCCACTTCAATCATATGTGACTGATACTCTACTTGCTTATTTTCTAGGGCTCCATAGATTGGTACATTTCTACCCATTTCCTTCACTGTTTCATCTTGCTATACATTTTGAATAGTCCTCACTTTTTCACCTTTGTGAGGAAAATCTATGAACATGTGATCTCCTTTACAACCCCAACATTGAATAGGTGGACTCCTTGGCCTTTGACCCCTTGTCTCAATCGTTATGGGTTCTCTATAAGTTGGTTGCCCTCGGTATTATTTCTGAAGAATGGTGGCTTAGTCCCCTTCTTCCCCTGATCCATATTGAATTTATTTTTGTCTTCCCAAGATTTTTGGAAATTTGGCCTTGCTTTTTGTTGATCATATAGGTATTTAGCTCGCCCTATGGTCTCCTCCAATGTCTTGGGATCATCATACTGTATTTTTTCATTGGTGAATGATGGAAATCCACTCAAATACCTCTGAATCTTAACTGTCTCATCCTTGATGAAAGAAAAATACTTCAGCAGTTATAAAAACCTTCTTTCATATTCATATATGGTCATAGTCCCAAGATTGAGTTCAAATAACTCTTTCATTTTCTTGTCATAGTATCTCTTAGTCGAGTATTTCTTCTCAAAATACTTATTTAATTCCCTCCAAGTAACACTCTTCTCTTTAACGTGTTGCACTTGCACAAGTTGATCCCACCAAATGTTTTCCTCTACCTCAAGTTGATAGATGGAAATTCTTCCTTCTACATGAGATGAATAATTATTCAATTGAAAATACTTTCTCATGACCAGTAGCCATGTATTTTCATATTCATCCTTTTTGTGATCACCATCAAATGTAGGAGGTTTGATTTTGTTCATTTCTCCTCATAGCTCATCCACCCCAGACATCTTATGCTTCCTGACAGGGGATGGAATTTTTCTATTCTGTTCTCTCTTATTGGAATGCCTTGGGGAGTGATGGTGATGTATTCTAACACTTTATGTTCTTATTTTCTCATCAGGAGACATGTGACTTCTTGATTTTGTTGAGCCACTCTTCTTATCCAATTTCTTTTCTATTATGTTAAATATCTGCATTAACTTCATATTCAAGTCCTCTTGTTGCTCCTTGGATCTCATAAGCGTTTAATTATCATATTTATGTATTTGGACATCCTTCTGTAAAAATTTTATGGTCTCTATCATATTCATGTTTTCATCCCTTCTCTATGTCCATTGGAGTTTGTTCCTTCAATGCCCAAATGGACATCCATCCCTCTGATATCATCTTTCTGGTTGTAATTCCCTTGTGCCTCTTCCATTCCTATGGAATAATTTTTTATTCTAATCTGATCTAGTTGTTGTTAACTTTGCAAAATGTCTAGCCAACAAAACTTTGTCAGGTTAACTGACTCAACAATTTCATGAAAAATATGAACCATTCTGGTTCAATAATTTATCAGAATTATTTCTTCTGATTTCCTAGAAAATTGAATGCTTAGATCAATTTTCTAGGTGAATAATTATATTCTACTTTTCGATATCTTTCCAACACCTATTTCCATACTCAATTCTGAGTCTTGAGTAGAAAGTTATGGTTATTTGAAAATTGTCCATTAATTTTTCTGTTCATTTTTCAACTTGGCGCAACTCCACACTATAATTATGATTTTTTGCACCTACTCCATTGGATTTTTCATAGGAACACAATTTTTTTTCTTCATATACATATTTTGGATAGTCTGTCCAAGTTTCACCTCTTTCTGGTTTCTGGGCTACTAGTTGCAGCCTGCTGAAGTTCTAGGCCAATTCATGTTTTTGGTCTGGAATGCTACAGGTACCTTCCTTGCCATATTAAACATTTTTAACATGACCAGAAATTTAATTCATCTCTAGGAATGTATTCTATGGTTCAATAGATTTCCATTTAACCCCCCTATGCCTCAATCTGATTCTAGAGCAGAAAGTTATGGCTCTTTGAAGTTAGTTGGGTCTTAAAATTTACCATCCACTGTTTGTGTTGTAACTTTCTCATAAAAGATTCGTTTGATGAATGGTTTACACCATTAGAAAACTCTCTCAGGGATATTTTATTTGAGATGAAAAGACAAATTATACCTTAGTACACTCTGATCTTATGGTTTTTGAGTACTTAAAAACATTGTTAAGGGCCTCAAAAATGCGTTGCAAAAAGATGACGTTCCAACACTATAAAATGTCGCAGAAATTCATTGGTTTTCCATTGTTGTTCAGCCTCCAAAACGGCTTCGCGCACAAATTTAAACTTGTACACCCATATTTATCATGCACAACAAAACCACATGGTGAATCGTGCTCCTCGCACCTATAACCACTGTGCATCACTTCTTTGTCGCGCTAATAACTAGTGTGCACTACTTTTGTGTCACACGCCAATATCCACCACACAAAATTTTGGTTCTTGAACTATTACCAGTTGGGTGCAATTTTTGTATCGTGCACTGATATTCTGTGTGCATTTCACTCTACGTGTTGCACCATGCCAAATTTTAGTATTCCCCACCACCCACCACTACTTCATGTGCACCATTAATTAAATTGTCACTCGACAACATAAACCCACATTGCACGCGCACCTACAAAATTCCTCTACTCTCTACCAATACTGTGCACACCATGCATGCCATTATTATGTGTGTGTGCACCACGCACAACTTATTATGCGTATGCACACAGTGCGCCAGTATTACGTATGCGTCAATCAATTCACACCGCACACTGCTAAATTTAGCGCATGCACCCGCACACTAGCATTTTTCTGCGCAGCGCCAAAATTTAGCACGTGCACCCATACACCAACATTTTTCTTTTCAGTGCCAAAATTTAGTGTGCGCACCCCCACACCAGCATTTTTTCACGCAGCGGCAAATTTTAGCATGCATGCTTGCACGACAATATTTTTCTGGTCAGTGCCCAATTTTTACCATAGGCATTCTGCAACTATGAAATTTGTTCAATTTCACACTGATAACACCAATTCAACATATGAAACAACAAATCATTGTGGCTTGACATTTATAGAAGTAATTGTTTTTCCCCACTCAATTCACGAATTGAGAATTTTAATCAACTAATCTTGCTCCATCCGTCATGGCTTCACTGTAACTTCAAATTCGACCAATTTCAGGTTTGAATTTGCTATAACATATATTAAATCAATAATACCTCACCACTTGGCTGAATTTCTCAATTTTCCCATGAATTTAACAATAGAAACTGGGAATTTTTCCCAATTCCACGCCATTGTTGTTACTTTTTACCATGGTTGCTTTGTAACTTGAAATTTGGCAACTTCAAAATCATTCCTCTGTGAAATTTCTCTTCAACTCAAATTGCTCGGCCCATCTAGCCTCAATGTTGAAAATTGAAGCTCTCATACCATATTCTAACATCCCCGACTGCCCAGGTCAGGCCATGCTACTCCAGAAAATGATTTTATTCTCTGCTCAACATAATGTAACATACTCAGCATTCAACTGAGTTATTCCACATAAATTTTTTGAACTGCATGCAATTAAAACATACACACATAACTCTTGCAGAGCTTTATATATAAAACGTAAATAGACAAATACATTATGTAAATGCACGGATTCATAATGAAATAATAGTAAACATATACATGCAATACCCATCAATATAAAGACAGTTATAACCACACATAGGATAAACCCATAAAAATAAACACGTAAATACTAATGCATCATGTAAATTTATCACACAATTGACATGTATCTTGGTAATAATATCACCAAATGTGTGTAGACCTTCCATGAACCTCCCAGCCTTAGAACACACTGCTCATCACTCTCAGCAATGCTCACCCTCGAGATGGGACTAGACTTTGCCCAGGTAAACGGATTCCTAACCAAGCTGACTATCTCATACAATAGGAAATATTATGTCACATGTGCTAACTCAAACTAACACCCTACAGTTACTCATTACCCACATGCCTATCCCACCCCAGGAAGTGTGTCATTTCTTTTCTCGACAGTCATTTGGCTTTCCCACTTCCTTTCTGGGCTTCAACAATAGGATAAACAGGAAGTCTCAGAACCCTGTAGCTGCAATTTAGCACCTTCAAAAATCAATTCCCAACAATTCTCTCACCTTAAGAGATTTCTCACGGGCCTGACAACCTGCCTCTTAAGTATCCCATGAGCCTGACAACCCACCTCTTAAGTATCCCACGGGCCTGACAACCTACTTCTTCAGTCCAACTCCCAAGCTAACGAGGTACACAAATAGGTATGGGTATGGATATAGGTTCAGGTACAATGACAGGAAGGTAAAGAGGATAGCTCCATGAGTGTGTGTATGATGATGGAATGATTCACTCGATGAATTAATGTTGGAAGGAATCTCCAAAATGAACTAAGTCCAAACAATATGTATGAATTTTTCCAACTTGACACTTGTCATGTTAGGAGCTACTTTGGCCCACTTGTCCCCATCTTTAGAACTTAGGATAAAATATTTTTCCATACTTTATGATTTAAGGAATATTAATATAATATTCCTTTTTGGCTTAAGCTTCCTAGCTTATCCCCTTTTCCTTAACTTTTATCCCCCCCCTTTCCCTAACTAGTGGACTTTAGTACCCTATACTCTTTTATCATGGACGGTCTCCGTGGAGTGATGTATTTTATATTAATGATGAGACATATACAATAATAGGCTCACTGGCCTTTAACATCTAGGCTCTCTAGATTAATCATCACAAGATTGACTCACCAACCTATAAAACAAAGCATATACACAAAGGCTCCATGGCCAGAAAATCACGCGCACTTAAGTTGTTGCACGTGGTATCCTAGAATGTGCACACTTCATCATTTTACTGCCCAGTACATGTGTGCACTATGCCATGAAAGGTGCATACAAAATTATATCAAACAGCTCACTAGCTTAAGTACATTTTATTTTACATTTACAATTGTGTTTGGTCTAGGGATATTACACACTCTTTTCGCTCTCTATGCAGACTTGCATTGCTCATCCTAAGATTTTCCTTTTGGTGTTCCCTCTTGACAACCTTTCTCTTAGAACTCGAAACAGATTTCTCGCACACTCATTGCACCTTCTCAATGCACTCCTTGCAGATCCCTTAGAGTATTCAACAACACTGGTGTATCTTCATCAGAGTGTTCAACAACTCTGATGTGCACTCCTCTAACAATATTCTTTTTAATCTTTGAGATTGTTTTGGTGTGACCTCCTAGAACGCTCTTCTTTGAACTCAAGATAGATTTCAAGTGCACTCCTTGCATTGGCTTCACAAAGTTTCCAATCACTCTGGTGTGCACTCCCTTCACAAGCCTAAGAGCCCAAAAGTACTCAAAATTTCACAACAAATAGAGAAGTCCATCTAAACCTACAAATGTAACCTACTTGCATACATCTACAACATGCATGATTATATACAAAAAAAATTCAGAGAGTAACCATTTATCACACATGAGAACAAAAACACCTCATATGCAAGAAAAACTGCTTTTATATTAATATCTGAATGCTTATGTACAAAGGTTTACAAAGGCTGGACTACAACAAAGTATTCAATGCTTTCTCTCCTCTCCTCTCTTGAGCTCTCTTTACTTGCCCATCAACAACTAACACCGGTGAATTTTGATACAAGATATTTTTACAAAAGAGGGGCTCCTCAAGCCTTCCCTCTAGCTACCTACTTCCATTGAATTTGCATTGAATTACATTCAATGGGAATCTAGTCCAAATTAGATCTAGATCCCTCCTACTGTCAGCCATTAAAGGTGACCCTATCTATTAAAATAACTCAGCATGTACAAAGACATAGTCTCTGTTTTCCTTAAGCCTTACAGACTTAAATTACATTTAATTGCATTAAATTTTTTAAAATTGGGTTCAAAATGAGAGGGTTTGCGCCTCTCTTCCCTTGGAACTCGTTCCTCCTTGTGTGATGATTTGCTTCTTTGTTGGAACTGATGAGGTGGAGCAATGCTCCTACATCAACTCCCATTAATGGGAATTACCTCAAGCATTTATTTCAATACTGAATGCTACAAATTTTTTCACCCTATACATAAATAAATATTTTTCTATTCCTCTTATGTATTTTTAATTTTACTTCATTCATCATATTTTATGCAAACAAGAAGTTAGGGTTTCAAATTTAAGCTATTGAACAATTTTGTTAAATTGTTCACCTCTCGAATCGGTTTTATAGGTTCACAAGAAACAACTTGTTTGAATTCGAAATCCATAACCCAACAAGAGAAGGCACTCGATCTATAGTTCTGAGCGGACCACAGGGGTATGTTGTCCCCTATGAAGATGATTTTAGCATTGGATTTGATCTAGTCATTAAGATGCACCATGATCAAGATTAAGGGGTCAAAATTGAAAAGAAATAGGTTGAAGGAGATATTATAGAGGTCACTCATCAAAGAATCATTTCACATGGTCGAGAGCCAAGGAATTTACAATGAGAAATAATCCCTAAGGACCCGGGACTTAGCTTAAAATACAGGGGCCCTTATCAAGAGAAAGAAAGGTGCTTATCTCATCCAAAATAAGATTAATCCCTTGCCCAAATGGATCCATATAATATAATTGAGGCTTAAAGAGAAAGTGTGGTCAAGGTGCGGGCCCAATCATCTGATGGATACAAAAAATCTCGATCAATGGTTGAGGACACATGTAGCATCTAAAATCATCTTGGAGTTAACACAACATTGGGGTGCGACAACATTTTTAAGTAGCTACATGTCAAAGACTAAAATGTGTCACATGATAATATACAGAAAATCAAACAACTCCCCTTGCGCCGTGACAGTGGTATTCTGGTCCAGCCAGGATTGCACATTTTCCACCTCATTACATATATTAATGCTCATTCAGTGCCACCTGGAGCCAACATAGTGATCCACCTGGACACTAAGGAGGCTAAGAAATACTTGAAAATTCAACAATGTGTATTTTTAAGTTTGTTATAGATCATCGCATGTGATGAGGAGGCCCATCAAAACATTCGATTGTCATATTGAACTCAACCATACATATACTGAATCTCGGAGGAAACTTCAATGCCTACATGGACCAATCCCAAGATATGACATGTCCATGGATACATGCTAACACTAGAATGACATTATCCATAGGGAAAAGTACATGTTTATTCCAATAGGGGCACGAGAGAGAATGTTTCAGGCGAGTGGGGGGATTCGTTTACAACCATCCAAATTGGTTGGAAAAGATGTGACATGCAACATGATATCTAGAATCAAAATTTCCATATTTCACCCATCATCATACCCATGCATGTATCCTGATAGGGGTTAGTAATAATCATCTCAACATGTCCATTCACGTGATCCTAAGATTTTCCTAAATTATATAAAGCATAGAAAATCGTTACCTCTCATTAGCTACCTTCTCAAACACATGTCAGGTTCTTATAAGAGAAAGCTGCAAATATCACAATCCACCAATCTATGAGTGATTTGGGTTCTAAAAGTGAGTTACTCGGATTTCAGGTGTTTCAGATGATGAGCCACCTATGTTAGGGCTCTGCTCAGGAGCGGATTATGAAACATCTTGGCACAGATGTTGGGACAATGTTCCCTTGTTGGTTTTGGAGACTAATAATATTATTTATTTAGAAGTCTTGTTTCAGCCATGTTTGGATTCCATTTACTGACGGGAGGGTGTGGGGGGGATTTACTCCCCACATATCTCACCAGGGGGGTCCAAGTAGGGGCGAAAATAAATTTTGGATCCCACCTTGGCAGGGGTTCAGCGAGAGTGCCCCCGAAGAGAATTTTTTGGCAAAATTTCCTTGTAAAATATTGTAATTTCGTAGTCAATATAGATCGTCCACTATAAAGTCACATATATGATGGTAGAAGCTATGTTAGATATTTTTTCCCTAGAAGGAAACCTTGTTTTATGTATGAGGTAATTGTATTGCAGTGGGGTTTGAGAAATAATATTGTATTCTGAGAGAGCAAATTGTGAGAGAAACAAGAGGAAGTTACAATGGGTATGTTGTAGGTTGCATTCCTTCATTTGTTGGATAACAATAAAGGAATTACTTGACAATTTCTATGTTGAACATAGCCCACACTAGGTGAACCACATATGTTCGTGTCTCTATTGTATTGTGTATCTCCTATGTTTTATTTCCACATTTGTTTTATTTTATTTCTCTTCAATCCTGGTTTTCTAATAACTGGTATCAGAGAGAAAGGTGACTCACAGGAAAAGAGGGTTCATGGTTCGAGTGGGAGCAATGTTGGGAGATGGAAAGTTTAGGGTCAAGAAATTTAATATCCAAAAATACCATTTGTGGAAGATGCATATGGAAGATTATTTATATTAGAAGGATCTTTACCTACTGCTGGGTGGAATAGAAAAGAAATCGACAACCAAGAAGGACGAAGAATGGGAGGTTCTTTACAGAAAGGAATTGGTAACGATACAACTGTGCCTAGAAGCATCGATGGATTTCACTATTTTGAAAGAAAATACAACAGAGTATTTTATGGAGGCATTGGCTAAATTATATGAAAAACCCTTGTCTTCCAATAAGGTATTTCTAATGAAGAGATTATTTAATATGAATATGTCAGAAGGTAGTTATGTTGCCGACCATTTAAATTAATTTAATACGGTTACTAATTAGATAAGTTCTTTAAAAGTAGACTTTGATGATGAGGTTAGGGATCTTCAAATATTGTTCTCATTTCTAGAAAGTTGGAACAACTTCGTCATGGTTGTAAGTAACTCTATCTCTAGTTCAAACACTCTGAAATTTGATGATGTTGTTGGTGTTATCCTTAGCGAAGAAATGCAACAAAAAAGAACATGTGAGACATCAGGTAATGCATTGACTGTGGATAATAGAGGAAGACAAAAGGATAGAGTAAATAGCTCAGGGAACCATGGGAATTATATGAAGGGAAGGTCCAAATCCATACTAGGAAAAATAGAGTGTTGGAATTGTTGGAAGAAAGGACATGGGAAGAAAGACTGTAGAGCTCCAAAGAAATAAAGAGATGGACAACAAGAGAAAAATAAATAAGAAAATGTAACAGGTGATGTGTTACAAGATTCTTTCATTCTTTCTTTAGATAATATTACTAAATATTGGGTAGTAGATTTAGGGGCTTCATTTCATGCCACACCCCATAATAAGTATTTCCAATATTATGTTCAAGGTGATTTTGGACAAGTTTATTTCGGTGATGATGAACCGTGTAAAATTGTTGGAATGGGTAAGGTACAAATAAAGAAAAAGAATGGAAACCAACGGTTACTGAAAGAGGTGAGACATATACCATATTTTAGAAGAAATATAATTTCATCAAGGCAATTGACAAGTGAAGGTTTTATATCTACATTTACAGATAATACGTGGAAGGTCACTATAGGATCATTGGTAATGGAAAAAGGAGAGAAGATAGGTACATTGTATTTATGTACTGGTAATGTAGACTCTTATATATCTTTATCTTTTACATGAGTGGATACAACACTGTGGAATTAAGGCTTGGATACATGAGTGAGAAGGGGATGAAATATGCTTCACAAAAGGAATTTGTTGCTAGATCTTAAAAAAAATTATTTGGATTTCTATGAACACTGTGTTTATGGAAAACATAAGAGTCACGTTTCTCAGAGTTGCAAAGGAAAAGAAGAGTGAAAAATTATAGCTTGTGCATATAGATGTATGGGGACCAACTTGGGTATCATCTCTTGGTGGCTCTCATTATTATGTTACTTTTATTGATGTTGCAGCTAGAAAAACTAGGGTTTATTGCATTCGACAAAAATATGATGTTTTTGACACTTTTAAGAAATGGAAAGGTTTGGTTGAGAATGAGACGGGAAAAGGTTGAAGTGTCTTATATTAGATAATGGAGGTGAATATTGTAGTAAGGAGTTTGATGATTATTGTTCATGCCATGGGATTCAGAGAGAGAAGATAGTTTCAGGAACACCAAAATAAAATGGTTTGTCAGAAAGGATGAACAGGACAATCACAGAACATGAAAGGAGTATGAGATTTCATGTTGGGTTTCCATTATAGTTATGGGAAAATGTTGTGGATACTATTGTTTACTTAATAAACATAGGAACTTCAAGCTCTTTGGATGTTGGCATTACAGAGGAGCCATGGATAGGTAAAAAAGTAAAATACTTATTTATGAATACTTTCAGTTGTGAAGCATTTGTCCATACTGATAAAGAAAATAAAACAAAGGTTGAGGTAAAATCCAAGAAGTGTACTTTTATTGGATACAATGTTAATGATTTCGGTTATTGCTTATGGGATTATGAAAATCATAAAATCATTAGGAGTATAGATTTGGTATTCAATGAAAATGTCAAGTACATAGATTAATTACAGAGAAAGAGACAGGAAAAGAAAAACATAGAATATACAGTGCTTGATAAAATAAAAGAAAATGAAATTCCAAAGGTACTAGAAAATCAAAATGTACAACAATAGAAGCAATAGGTACCTCAAACTCCTGCAATTCTTGATAAAAGATATACTAGGTTAAGTAGATCCCTTGAACGATACGCTCCTTCATTGTATTATTTATTTTTGACTAATTCCGGTGAACCAAAAAGTTATGAAGATACAATGCTAGTAAAAACTAAAAAGAGGTGGGAGCAAGGCATGAAAGAGGAAATGGATTTCTTAGTAAATAACCAAACCTGATACTTGGTTCAGTTTCCTGCAAGAAAATGAGCATTGAAAAATAAATGGGTTTACAGGTTGGAGGAAGAAGATGGAGGCAAAAAATGGTACAAGGCTATAATTTTTGTAAAGGGGTTTTCACAGAACAAAGGTATATATTTTGATGAAATGTTTTCTCCTGGTGTTAAAATGACTTCAGTTAGGAATATTTTAAGTATTGTGGTAATATAACATTTGTATCTTGAACATTTAGATTTAAAAACAATTTTTCTCCATGGGGATTTGGAGGAAGGTATTTATATGCAGCAGCCACAGAGGTATGAGGTCAAAGTGAAGGAGAATTTGGTATGCAAGTTCAATAAAATCTTGTATGGCCTAAAACAAGCTCCAAGGAAGTAGTATTTTAAATTTGACAGGTCTATGACAGAACAAGGTTATAGTAGATGTCATTCTGATCATTGTGTTTATTTTAAGACACTAGAAAATAGAAGCTATATTATCTTTCTATTGTATGTAGATGATATGCTTATTGTAGGGTGTAACATGTAGGATATGATTGTACTAAAAAATAAATTACCTAATTCATTTGTGATGAAGGATTTGGGCGCTGAAAAAAAAATCCTTGGTATGAGAATAACAAGAGATAGGAAAAATTGCAAATTAACATTGTCTCAGGGTGACTACATAGAGAAGTTGTTGGAGAGGTTTAGAATGAAAAATGTAAAACTAGTTAGTACACCTTTGGCCAACCATTTCAAATTAACCAAGGAAATGTGTCCCAAGACATATGATTAGATAGAATACATGTACAAGGTCCCTTATTATAAGCAGTTGGAAGATTGATGTATGTGATGGTGTGCACAAGACTATATATTTCACATGCAGTGGGAGTTATGAGTAGGTATATGAACAATCCGAATAAAGAAAATTGGGAGGAAGTAAAGTGGATTATCAGGTGTTTGAGAGGCACTTATACTCATGTTTTGGAGGTTCAAGCATTGTTCTACAAGGATATGTAGATTCTAATAAGGCAGGTGATAAAGATAGAAAAAGGAGCACCACAATGTATGTTTTTATTGTAGGTGGAAAAAAAATAAGTTGGATTTTGAAAATACAAAAGGTTCTTGAAATTTCAACAATGGAAGAAAAGTATGTTCTTTATACATAAGATAGTAAAGACATTATTTGGTTACAACGGTTTATGAAGAAATTGGGAAAAAAACTGGGGAATAGTAAGTTGTACTGTGATAGCCAGAATCTCATTCATCTTGCAAAGAAATATTCCTTCCATTCTAATACTAAACATATATTGGTTGTAAATCTAATCAAGTATGAATGACTATAAACAAAATAAAACAAAATAACATTGATTAGATAACATAGATAAAACAAAAATTTGAGTAAGTAACCAGATTCAATTACATAAAATCATTTGCGATTTAAGGAAAATTTCATCGTCATTAACCATTTAATTAATGGAACAAACAAAGTGTAAAAATCACCAACTTGTATACTAAACTTGAGCACTAATATTACATACTAAATTAATAAGTTGCACATTAATATTCTACTCTCCAAGGATTTAAGCAAACTATCCAACTTCATATCTATGAGAGTAAGTGTAACAATGAGGTGTACATGTATATTTGTCTTTCTACCTTACCTAAGGTTGCAAAACTTGTGCATTATTTTAGTTATGTCAAATCACAAGTAGTAAATTCATATTACAATAAAATCATTAAATTTAATTCCTTAAAAACCATTTATTTTGATTCCTATTTCATTAATATAAAAATCATTAATAACATCATTAAAATAAAAATCATACTTATATAAAAATCATTAATAACATCATTAAAATAAAAATCATAGTTATAGATCATTGATATCAGTCATGTAATTCATCAAATAAAACCCTAATAAATTCAATAAAATCCTTATCGTTTCTTTTTCCCTTTATGAACCTATAATTTTTATAATACAATTTTTTTATGACTATATTTATATAGATTAGAGAATATAAAATATATGAGTAATTTGACTTGTAAAAGAAATGAAAAGAGGGTAATTAAATTTTCTGTAAGGCTCTAGCTAGAAAGTACTAACCAGCTACCTAGTGTGAGCTTACTTATGAAGGCAAAAATTGGGAAACATTAACTATAACCTAATCGACGTTACTTAAATATCAATCTGGAGTACATTAATTTATTAACAATGGTTATATTAACTAGCACAGCCGCAAAGTGGCTGGCAGCTGGTGAACCCTGAAACACACATAGGGTTAGGGTTGGTGTTGCAGCTGGTGAACGTTGAAACACACATAGAGCTGAGGAAATCCAAAAGTTAAGTGGTAATTCCAAAGGTTAATTAGTTAAATGTGGCAATCATATGGTGGTATAGTAATTTCTTAATATGATTAGGTAAATGTTAAAAAGTAAACAGGTTAACTGATGCATTAAAAAATACAAGGAAGTTATGAAGAGTAAATCACATTCATTGATTTGGGAGGATGACTAAGAATATGCCAACGTCTTCAATTGTTAGCCATCAGATTATAATTTTAGATTAAAAGCTAATTAATTGTGCCCATATCCAATAGGTATATGCCTTTCGACGTAACTAGCGAATAATGAGGTTACGGTCAGCCTCATCAGTAACAACCAAGTGTTGTCTGTCATGGTCAATTGTTCGATAACCCCTAGTTTTCTTCACTGATCTAATTTTATGTTATCTCTATCTAATTTTCTGTTATCTCTCTCTCTCTCTCTCTATATATATATATATGGTAGCACATCAATCAACTACCTCTCATGATTCATTTCTTTGACTTAAAGATATTCTTCAATTTTAATTTTGTCAAGTTGTAATTAATGAACATAGTTTATTTCCAGAGACTTTGGAGATAGTTGACCTTGTAATTTTTAAAAAGTTTGGATTGTAAGGATTCTTCTGATATCAACGCATTTATTTAAAAAAAAGTTGCAACCCTATTAAAAAGTAATGATTGCAGAAGTCTTAGACTTGACAAGTTGTGATACTTCCTTTGGTGTTGCTTGGGGTATTCAGATATTGTTATTTTCAAAAATCATTATTGTCTTATCTTCCAAGGCTATAAGATTGTGTACGTGTAGTGTGTGATTCCCTAAATATGACGAACTGTATCTTGATCCCAATCCTAAGTGGATATCACATAAGTTCATATAATTTTTATCTTAAAAGTTTGATGACAAAGGGAGCAGGATATTCAAGCTCCTTACTCCTTGAAATCCTAGAGATCTATCTCTTTATCCAATCTTTATCCCAATCCTAAGTGGATATCACATAAGTTCCTATTCCAGTTTATGGTATCACACTCCAGTCTTTAATTATTGGTTTTGCAAGGAACTTTGTGTTTTGAATTAGTTTTATGGATTAAAGATCAAGGGTTTAGTATTCTTATTAAGAGATTATGTCTATGTAAAACTAGGATTTTAATTTTACAAACCTCCAATGATGAGGATGATTTTTCAACATTTAGATGCCAAGCAGAGAAGCGTTGGTAAAAATCTATCAGTCTAACATATTATTTTTAGTGATGCTAGACTGATAGATTCTAAGTGCATAACTTTTACAAATTCTAAGTGCATAACATTCATTCTATGTGCATAACTTTGGAAGATTCTAAGTGCATAACTTTTACAAATTATGATTTTTGAAGCCCATTCAGAATAGCATTCATAGCCTTAATGTTGAAGTTGAATTCTAGCTTGTCATCCTTAGAATCTAGTACAACTGGCTTTACATAACCAGTCTCTACCACATACGAGACATCTGCACCTAAAGCCATTATGTAGGTTCTCATCCTAACTTTCCAGAAGGAAAAGTTTGTTCCATTGAACATGGGGGCCTTGTTGGTTGAAGTTTCTTCATGGCTAGTCATGTTTAAGCTCTAGGATCTACCCTTAGATAAAAGGAACCTCCTCTGATACCAATTGTTAAACNNCTTAATGATGATCACAATAATTCAGGGAATTAAGAAACATAGTATTCAACATCAATCACACACATGAAGTATACAAAGACAGATATTCCTGAGGAAACCCATAAAGGGAGAAAACTTCTTCTTCTTAATATGATAAGTAGTCTTTATTTTCTGTACATTATAATTCTTATGCGCACCCACTCTTTGTGAGGCTACCACCTCTGTTTCACAAGCTACAACTTGTTGAGAGCACAAAATCTCTAGTTTATCTAGCACCCACTAGAAGGAAGCACCAACTCCCTAAGTGTTCCAGTACCTACTTCCAGTCACACAGGCACCAACCTGTATAAAAGAGAACAATAGTTCTCCCTTGCACCATCCTACCACCCTAGTTTAGATGGAAGATAAAACTTCTTGTGTTTAAGCACCCACTTGAAACTCTGAGGACAACAGTCCTCCCTAGCACCACCCTACCACTCTAACTTACCAGTCTCATCATTGTTCTGCTACACTATTATGCTCGGCCTGCATCAATGTCTTTCTGCTCACATATTCTTTCACTTTATGCTCTGTGCACCATGTTCATTCTATACGCTATGCCTCCCCTCTACCCTTTTTCACTATGATCATGTTGTATTCTTCATTACATATAGCTCAACTTGTTTTACAAAGAAACAACAACCTTGCTATGTCGCCTCATATTTCTTTTATTCATTCCTTCATTCTCCGTTACTCTCCAAATCTCCAACGCCCATGTCATGAATCTTAGTACGCTCAAGAGACATGATTCTAACGCTCATGAACAATGATTCAACCACTCAGAAATGATGATTCATTTAGTGTAACTAATCAACAAATCATGGGATAAAACAAAAACCCTTTGATCAGATTCAGTTTGATCAGTGTCATTTTATTATACACGTAGAGGTTTCTTTGAATTTTCACTACGTAACCTCCGAAGTGGAGCCTAGCAACGCTAGCTCCTTCACCAATCTTCCACTAATGTGACCTTGGGCGATGCTCTCATGTGACCATGTGATTGCGGGCATGACCAAAGGTGGTTTGAGGGAAATACGCTTTTCACCCTACAATTCACTACAAAGCTCCACGTATGCCTTTGGCGATACCGTGGTTTTGATTGCAGCCCACTCACGAAAAATTAAAAACATGAGCATGTTCTAGCCCCACAATGCGACGGGACCGTTGATGTCATGATCTTGAGGGTGCTCCTGAAATGATGGTTCAGATATGTCCACTCAAGTTTGTGGATTAGATCTACCCTTCCTAAATCAACGGCCGAAATTTACTTCATGATCTGGGCTTCAGGAGTTTCAACTCTCAAACTCTTCTTTCCTATATGCCAAACTTCTGGAGTTGACAATTCATTGACGTGTTTCCCTCTCAGATCAATGGTCCTTGTTCACTTCGGGAATTTGATATTTCAACCAGATCAACGGTTCTGTGGTCCCTTTCTCGATCAACGGTCGATATCTCCTTCAGGTCTCCTAACTTTTGAAATATCAAGTCTCAAACTTTACTTCCCCTCGAAGTATGTGGATTACTACCACGTGTCCTTGTTGACGTGGTCTACCACATATCCTTGTTGTGGTGGTCTGCTAACCTGGGTGAGACATGTAGGCAGTGTTGTGGAGTGTGGAGGTAGAGCACGGTAGTGGAGTTTGGTGTAGCGAGTAGTGGAGTGTGACGTCGAAGCGCGAAGGTGGTATGTATGAGTGGTTTGGTGGTTTACTTGGAGGGGGGGTTAGGCGGTAAGTGGTAATGAGTTGATAGAAAGGTGACACATATGAGGGTCCCACATAGAAAATACTATCAAATTGGACCCCCCCCCCCACAGTTAAAGGTAGAAAGGTTGGGGGGGTCTAGTATGCCCCGTCGACCGTAGATTTGAGTTCCCAATTATCAGTCGTTGAGATTAGCGCACCCTCTAAATTATTCTGTCCTTCCACTTTAGAATGATCTGACGGCTGAAATTTACTTCGGATGATCCGACGGTCAAGGATTTATTTCGGGTCTCTGGTGCTTCGCTTTTCCATGAATGATTTCACACGGATTCAACGATCTATTGACATGTACCCTCCTGCATGATCAATGATCATGGATGACTTCATCATTTTAGGCTTCGAGAGTTTCAATTCCTATGCACTCGTTTCTCCCGGAGTGCTTTCACCCGAGTGCATAATCTTCTGACACGTACCCCTCCCGGTGATCAACAACTAAGGTCTTCTTCGAGTCTTTGATGTTCAGGAATTTGGGACTTTAGGCTAATCGTTGCTTCATTCTTCTCCGGAGTGGTCACCTACTAAATAAGTCATAGGCGGTGGAGACCGCATGTTATCGGTTAACACTTCCACTTACACTATCCTTCCACTGAACTAGATCGACGGTTGAGAATGCACCCAAAGTGATATTCAGATCGAACGACTCGTATCCACTTCAGGAATTCAGCACTTCGGCTCTCCGGGCTTCAGGTATTTCAGTTCTCAACTAGAAATTCTTAAAGTGAGATTTTTCCTATAGTTTTAGATCTCGCGCCACCTGTCCTCCTTGATGATGGACAACCCCAAATCATTTAAGGACTTCAGAACTTTGGCAAGCTCCCTCTCCTGCATTTGCAAAGCGCTAAGGCTCATGCACCTTGATTTGATGGGACAGTTGTTGGTCCTCTGGATCCATGATCCAACGACCATTGTCGCTCTTCCTCTTGAGCTTTCTCGCATGCTGTTGTTTTGTTTTCCATCATTGTTGTTGTTCTTTCCATCGATGACAAGCACACTCTTCCTGTAAAAACATGCCAAGAGTACTGTGATAGTGAGAGTTCCATTCATCTTGCAAAAAAATATTCCTTCCATTCTAATACTAAACATATATTGGTTGTAACGACCCTCTGAATATAATCAAGTATGGATGACTATAAACAAAATAACATTGATTAACTAACATAGGTAAAACAAAAATTTGAGTAAGTAAACAAATTGAATTATATAAAATGGCGACTAAAGGAAACTATCTTCAACATCATTAACCATTTAATTAAAGGAACAAACAAAGTGTAAAAATCACCAACTTGTATGCTAAACTTGAGCACTAATATTGCATACTAAATTAATAAGTAACAAACAAAGTGTAAAAATCACCAACTTGTATGCTAAACTTTAGCACTAATATTGCATACTAAATTAATAAGTAATAAACAAAGTGTAAAAATCACCAACTTGTATGCTAAACTTGAGCACTAATATTGTATACTAAATTAATAAGTTACGCATTAATATTCTACTCTCCAAGGATTTAAGCAAACCGTCCAACTTCATATCTATGAGAGTAAGTGTAACAATGAAGTGTACATGTAAATTCATCTTTCAACCTTAGGACAACAACTTGTGCATTATTTTAGTTATGTCAACGACTTGTGCATTATTTTAGTTATGTCAAATAGCAAGTCGTAAATTTATATTATAATAAAATCATTAAATTTAATTCCTTAAAAGCCATTTATTTTGATTCCTTTTTCATTAATATAAAAATCATTAATAACATAATTAAAATAAAAATCATAGTTATAGTTCATTGATATCAATCATGTAATTCACCATGTTCCTATTACAGTTTTTGGTATCACACTCCAGTCTTTAATTATTGGTTTTGCAAGGAACTTTGTGTTTTGAAATAGTTTTATGTATTAAAGATCAAGGGTTTAGTATTCTACAGCGGATTAACCGATTATGTCTATGTAAAATTAGGATTTTAATTTTACAAACCTCCAATGATGAGAGCGATTTTTCAGCAATCAGACGCCAAGCAGAGAAGCGATGGTCGAAAATCTATTAGTCTAACATATTATTTTTAAGGATCGTTGTATTGTATCTATTATATCTAGATCTATTGGGACTTAGAAACACTAAACAATGGATTGATGCATGTCGTCAGATACTTTTGATATTAATTGGTATGATTAGTAATAACTTGATAAGCTACATAATTCTTCTCTAGATACTTTCTTGCGCCTATAGAGATAAAATGTTGTGAGAGTCTTGTATTTATGTTTTCTGGTTTGTATTTAAGTCACTCAGTGTTGTGGTTCATTTGGAAAGAGAATTCCTTTTATTGTCGACTCAATATTTGAAAGAGTCTAGCTTGAATCATGATTTATAGGTTGATGCCAACATCCCCTGCTTCACAACCCGCAGGTCGAGAAGTCCACGTTGACGCAGGATCTTTCCTTCTTCCACGGCCCGAAGAACGCTAAACGGCTCTTCTATTTCCCTATCGGGAAATCTGCACCCACAACAATCCTTCACCGGATCTCCTCTTCGCACTCAGGAGATTGGACTTCGCGACTTCGCGAGGTCAGGGGTCGAGTGTTGGGCTCTCGAATCCCTGAACCCGACAATCAGTCAATGTTGACCCTTCCCGTCTCCTATCGAGACTTTCCCTATCGGGATTTTCTCTATCGCGATTTCAGCACTCACGATGTTGAGCAACCTACTTTACCGACTCCCGACTCCCGATTAGCTGAAAGTCTAACACACGCGCGAGTTTGACTTTTCAACAACCTATCACATCTATCAACATTTCGGAGTTTTCAATATTGTGAATCCTGATGCAGTTGTTTTGGGACTTCTCGCCATGAAACCCCGAAATGGTGTGCCACCTGTCCACGTCTTTGACCCTGTGGCCCTACACTATTCTCTTAACCTTTTAGGATATTGCGTATCGCGATTTCACGATTCTTGTTGCTATGTCCACAGAGTTTCAACCCACGAAACCCCGATGTGCGAATCCACGCGTAAATCCAACGGTCCTCGTGACTTGGATCTACGGCCCTATCCCTCCTGAGCTTTGAATCTTTTGGAAATACCATGTGTATCTCCCCTACTCCTCTGTGAGATCTAACGACTCACTGAATGTCACGAATCCTCCTCGGAGAATATCGACCGTCCTTTCCTCCCTTGAGAAATCTACGAAGTGACTAAGTGTTTCTCCATAGAACTCGTCCACCTGCGGCGCAAACTTACGATCCCTCCTTACAAGCTTTCAAAGTACAACTTTCTTCATGGTCCTTCAACATATTCGAAGGCCTTATCCTTCCTGAGCTTTCCCAACTCTGGACTTTTCAGAAAAGCCTTGCACGCACTCCTTGCGGCAACTTTCAAGCACGTCTAAGTGTTGAAAACTCTCGACTCTGCACACACCTGCAGCAACAGTCTCTCAACGCCTCACTCAGGTTCACAATCCTAAGACTTCACTCGGCCTGTGCCCTCCTTGCACAGCTTCTGTGCCTGTCTACACTTCTTCGAAAGTGAGAACAAAAGCTAAACTACCTGGGCCCTTTGTCAACGCACTCCTTGCGGACACTTCAATTGCACTCCTTACAGGAACCTTTGGCTCAAATAGAGAAACAATTGAAACTCATTCCTTCCCCCTTTTAGACTTCAAACTCAAAGCATGAAATCAAATACACAACACATAAAGTAAATGCATAACACGAAGCAAATATTCATGAGCATATCATTCAGCATAAATATACAGAGAACAAACACAAAAACCATGAATTTGAATCAACTCCTTCTATTAATTCAAATATCTGTACATGTGTGTTCTTACACAGCTCTCTGCATGCTCTTGCTCTCTAGAATAATGTTACAAAACACAATGAGGGTGTCTATATCCCGTTTCCCTCTTGCGCTCTCAAACAGTCTAATCTAGAATTAAAATTCTATCTACCTGCATTAACTACTATAAATTCCTCCTACCTACTAAGGATGAGAGAAAATTTCTCAAGGTCCATTTTACAGTATAGAAGTGTGCTCCTTCGTAAATGACTTCATTTAAGATGGCGCATCAACTTCAAGGGACATTCAAAATTTGCGCTGGCACTTGCCCAGCTGTCCTTCCGCTTCCGCGCTGGCTTGCTTGACGTGGGAGATGCTCCTACATCATACTCCCTCACTTGAAAACTTTCATGGGCTCCTGTCCATGAGCTCGCGCACTGATCCGAAATCGGATTCAGAAGACTGACAGGGCATGAAAAATGCTCAAAAATGAAAGTTCTTGGAATTCCACGAAATCTATACCATTATGTCCGTCTCGTCTTCCTGATTCTGGTGGTATAATTTTTATGTCAAACGGAGTCCGTATGGAGAAGATATCGCGTTCTGACCGAAAAGTCAAACAGGCAAAAAAATGTTGACTGGGCAGGACACGTGTTAGTCCGTACAGCTGACGTGGCACGTCCTACAGTGACACGTGGCACGTCCATACAGTGACATGGTGATTTCGTACAGTGACATGGTGGCTTCCGTACAGGACACGTGGCAGCCTCAGAGCGTGACACGTGTCAGGCTGATTTGGCACTTTCGGCGCGCAGTTGGACCAATCTCGAGGTGACACATGTCACCACTGAAAGGGTGACACATGGCAGGGTGAAATCAGCAGCTGATGTGGCAGGTGACAGGGCTATGACACGTGGCAGTACGGTGGATGACGTGGACCAATCAAGCATTGACACGTGGCACTGTTCGAGCGAATGGTTGGGTGCCACGTGGCCCAATCAATGGCTGCCACGTGGCACCCTGGGTTTAGCCAATAACGGCTATGTGAAAAAATTTTGGAGCCCGGGGGATTCAAACCCCGGACCTCCCCAACTGGCTACGTCTTTATAAAGTCCGCCAACCACTATGCCAAACGTTATTTCTTATAAAATATATGTAAAAGAATATATAAGAGTTCATTTTACGTATTGATTGGGGCAGGGTTATGTTAAGCCCGCGGTCTTATGGAGCTGCATATGACCAGCTAAGGGGGCGTGCGCCTGGATGGATGGGGCTAAGCCTGTTTTCAACTATAATATGGTTAGGAAAGTGGGTTTCAACCAATTTATGGTTTTTCAACTAATTAAAGCCATTTTTGATGTAATTAATCCATTTTTAAGGGTTATTGGGCATTTTTAGAGCCTAAATTCGTGGAGGAAGTTGGAGATGAAAAACTAACTCCCACTATTTAACTAAGGCCATTTTGAGGCCAAAGGGGACAACTTTTGGAGAATTCAAACGAGATGCTATTAAGGCAAGGAATAAAGCCGGTTTGAAGCGAGGAGTTGTTGAGGGGAGGGAGGGCTGTCGGACGATTCTACGAGGATTGGGTATATCGTTTGAGGTGCCGTGGTTGCATAACGCAAGATTCTAGAGATCATGGTGAACAAGACAGATCAGTCTAGAAGCCAATCAAAAATGTAAAGATGTACTAATAAACTATCAAAAAGAAATCAAGAAGCCTACCTCACAGAGAAAAAAGGCCGGAGGCATTAGAGCAGAAGTTACTTGAACCTCGGATTATCAAACTGTGCATTATGGTTTCTTGTTCTTTATTGCATTTCAGATTTGCATATATGTCAATGGCTATATAATCGTTTTCTACCGATCTTTCGTTAAATTTCCCAATGGTGAATTAATGCATGCGAATAAAACTCAACCATAGTCATTTGAAAAATCCTGACGGATCAAGTATTATGAGAGCTAGTTGACATTTGGAATTGAGTTTGCATGTTAACAGGAAGAGCACATCTCAGGAGGAAAATGGCATCTACAAAAGGACTTTCTCAAAGGCGAGAAGAAGTTCATAAATTCGGTGTTTTCCATGGCGAGATGGTGAAGGTGTTGTATAAAGACTACTTGGAACGAAAGAACATGGTTCAAGTGAAGGCTTTAAAGAACAACAAAGGAAAAAGAAGCATTGAAGGAAGTGCCTTCTACATCCGTTTCAGAAAACACATCACGAGGTATCACGATGTAGAGGTTACTCATCAAAATTTCTCATTCTCATCAAGTTAGTTTTGGTGAATTCAAAAAACACACAAAAGGTGTAGGGTTTGAGAATATTAACCAAGATAGGTTATGAAAAAGGAAAGGAGACTGGCAGACGTCAAAGTCAAGGTATTGTAAATCCCATTGAGGTTGAAAGGCCTCGATATAAGTTGGGATATGAAAGAGGGACCTTGGAGAGTCTTCCAAAATGGGTTCCAAAACTTCGGAAGCTAGTAATGCTTCAAATGGCCAACAAGACATTGGGGAACACTTAACAAAAGGAAATGGTGCATCACTTGAGTTAAGTGAGTGAATGCAAGTCGTCTCCAAGAAAGGTGAAGATCAGCATGGAAGGTATAATGATCATGTTTTTGTTAATTCTCCTTTTGATTATAACAAGCATAATCAATTAAACCAGAACTTGTGGAAACTTTATCATGTACTTGTCATTCACCTAGCTTTGTGTTTGCCAAGTGTTGGAAGAGACAAAATTTATACAGGAAACCTATGTCGTCCAAGAGGAAACACGACGTAAAGGCTCGATTCCACAACGGAAGAAGGATAAGGTCAAGCAGGTCTGGATGTTGAAAACTCGTTGTACGTTTTGCGGCAAGAGTGGACATCAAAAGGCTAGTTGTTAGAAGCTTAATCAGTACGTCCAAGAAGAACAGAGGATTTTGCATGCACCCGCGAAGGAGGAAGGATTGCCAGCGAAGTAAGAAGAACACCATGAAGGAAACAAAGCAGTCACTTGTTTCTGCCAGAAGTGGATATCTCAACTTCATTATGTTTTGCTTCCCCCGATGTAATCATCTTTCAAAGACAAAAAGCAAGCCAGGTGGCCTATCCCAAACTTGTCGAGTGGTCTGTAACCTTTGGGATTAAGGTCTTATTGATGGGAGGTGTGATCCGAAATGATTGAGGAAAGCCTGACGGGGCATGAAAAATGCTCAAAAGTGAAAGTTATAAGAATTCGACGAAATCTGTACCATTGCATCCGTCTCGTCTTCCCCTGATTCGGTGGTATAATTTTTATGTCAAGCGGAGTCCGTATGAAGAAGATAAAGCGTGCGACGAAAATTGAGAAACGCGAGGGAAAAATCGCGACTAAGAACACGTGTCGAGTCCGTACAGCTGGCGTGTACGTCTGATGACACGTGGCACATCCATGCAGTGATGTGGTGATGCAATGCTGATGGCGTGGCTTCCGTCTGGAGACATGTAGCAGCCTGGCGTGAACACGTGTCCTGTGATTTGCTGCTAAACGCCCGAGTTGGACCAATCAGGGTGACCGTGTCACCCTTTGAAATGGTGACCGTGGCGAGGGTGGCGTCGTACGGCAGCGTGAAGCCCACGACAAGGCTTCTGTGCATTAACGCGGTATGGTGGATGACATGGACCAATCAAGCATTGACACGTGGCAGCGTTGAAGCCGAATTGTTGGGTGCCGCATTGGCTAATCCTTGGTACGCCACGTGGCACCCTAAATTTAATATGCGGCTATATCAAAAATCGGAGGTCCGGGGATTGAACCCCGGACCTCCCCAATCGGCTACGTCTTTATAAAGTCCACCAACCACTATGCCAAACGTTATTTCTTATAAAATATATGTAAAAGAATATATAAGAGTTCATTTTACGTATTGATTGGGGCAGGGTTATGTTAAGCCTGCAGTCGTATGGAGCTGCATATGACCAGCTAAAGGGGCGCGCGCCCACGGTTGGGGGCTAAGGCCCATTATAACTATTATATGGATTTAGGAAAATTGGGTTTTAACAATTATGGTTTTAACTAATTAAAGCCATTTTTGATGTAAGTAATCCATTTTTAAGGGTTATTGGGCATTTTAGAGCCTAAATTCATGGAAGTGGCCAAACGTTATTTCTTATAAAATATATGTAAAAGAATATATAAGAGTTCATTTTACGTATTGATTGGGGCAGGGTTATGTTAAGCCCGCGGTCTTATGGAGCTGCATATGACCAGCTAAGGGGGCGCGCGCCCGGATGGAGGGTCCTAAGCCCATTTTCAACTATAATATGGTTAGGAAAGTGGGTTTTTAACCAATTTATGGTTTTTTAACTAATTAAAGCCATTTTTGATGTAATTAATCCATTTTTAAGGGTTATTGGGCATTTTTAGAGCCTAAATTCGTGGAGGAAGTTGGAGATGGAAAACTAACTCCCCCACTATTTAACCAAGGCCATTTTGAGGCCAAGGGGACATCTTTTGGAGAGCATTCAGAGCAGAGATGCTAATGCAAGGCCAAGATAAAGCCAGTTTGAGGCAGAGGAGCTGTTGAGGAGGAGAGGCTGTCAGACGATTTCTGAGAGTTCGGTATATCCGTTTCAGGTGCCGTAAGTTGTGCAAGATTCTAGAGATCATGGAGAACAAGACCAGATCAGTCTAGAAGCCAATCGGCAATGTAAATATGTACTAATAATCTTTCGAAAAGAAATCAAGAAGCCTCCCTCACAGAGAAAAGGCCCGGAGACGTAGGCAAAGTTGTCGAACTCCGTTATCAAACTTGTGCATTATGGTTTGTTGTTATTTATTGCATTTAAGATTTGAATATATGTCTATGGCTGTATAATGCGTTTTCTTTTCTCTCTCTTTCATTAAATTTCCCAATGGTGAATTAATGCATGCGAATAAAACTCAACCATAGTCATTTCAAAAAATCCTGACGGATCACGCACAGTCTGTCCATGCTTCTATATCTCTGCTTCGCTTTCCCATATGGCATCTTCAACTGGATGGTTCTTCCATTTGACCAGATACTCAAAGTATTGCTTTCGCCTGGTCCTCTTGCTCACTCTCTTGTCCAGTATGCACTCCGTCTGTGGCTTATCTTCAACTGGAATCTGCTTGTCCACTGGATCACTGGTTGTTCATCTCCAGTATTTGCTTCTTCAACTCTATATGGGTACAAATATGAGATATTGAATATTGGAGAAATTCCAATCCCATCGGGTAATTCAATCTCGTAAGCATTTGTCCCAAATTTCTTCAAGACCCTACATGGTTCGATTTTCTTTATCTTCAACTTATTATATGTTCCTCTCAGGAACCTTTCTTTCCTCAAATGTTCCAGAATCAAGTCACCAACCTCAAACTAAAGTTGTTTCTTGTGTTGATCGGCTCTGTACTTATACTTTTGACTTGAATTCTGCAATTGCTCCTTCACCTGGCTGTGAAGTTCCTTCATCGCTTCTGCGAAATCTTCTGCACTAGCGCTCCTAGTCGTAGTCTGTTCTGAATCCCTCAGTTCAGAAATTCCTCTCTGTTGCATGCCATAAATAATTTGAAATGGACTCTGCCCTGTGCTCTGATTCACTGAGTCATTATACGCAAAATCTACCTGCAGTAATATGTGGTCCCACTGGCTATGGTGTTCTGCCACCAGGCTTCTCAGCAAGTCTCCCGGACTTTTGTTTACCACTTCTGTCTATCCATCCATCTAAGGATGATAAGCTGAACTAAATGGCAAGTTAGTCCCCAGCTTCTTCCATAAGGTCCTCTAAAAATTCCCTATGAATTTGGTGTCTCGATCCAAAACTATGCTTCTTGGTAAGCCATGAAGTCGAATGACTTCTTTGAAGAATAGATTTGCAATGTGAGTTGTGTCACTGGTCTTCTGACATGGAATGAAATGTGCCATCTTGGAAAATCTATCCACCACCACAAAGATTGAATCAACACCTCTTTGTGTCCTTGGCAACCCCAACACAAAATCCATGCTAATTGCATCCCACGGCCTCTCTGGTATGGGAAATGGTTGATAAAACCCTGCATTCTGCTTTATCCCCTTCGAATGCTGGAAAATCCTGCATCTTTCCATGAATCTCTTGACATCTTCTCGCATTCCCAGCCAAAAATATGACTCGTTCAGCTTCGCGAATGTCTTGTCGTGGCCAAAGTGCCCTGCCAATCCTCCACTGTGTTTCTCCTTCAACAAGTTCTCCCTCATGGAGCATTTCGAAATACACAGCTGATTGCCTCTAAATAGTAATCCTTCCTGGATCATATAGTCTGTCCAAGGGCTTCTATCTCTGAGAACTAGATTCTCAACTGCTTCATATGCCTCCTTGAAATCCTGATCATCTCAATGCATGTCCCTGAGATCATCAAAACCCAAAGTTTTGACTTTGAACTCCTGCAACAGCAAACACTTCCTACACAAAGCATCAACCACTTTGTTAGCAGTACCAGAAATATGTTTAATCACAAAAGTGAAATTCTGCACATACTCAACCCATTTTACATGTTTCTGATTCAACTTTTCCTGCTGAGTCACAAACTGTAATGCATGATTATCACTGTATAAGACAAACTCTTTCGGGATCAAGTAATGCCTCCATTTCTTCAATGCCTGTATGATAGCATAAAACTCCTTATCATAAGTGGAGTACTTCACTTTCGCTTCATTCACATTCTCTCTGAAATATGCTATCGGCATGTCTTCTTGACTCAAGACTGTCCCAATTGCAAATCTGCTTGCATCGCATTTCACCTGAAATGTCTTTCAGAAATCTGGCAACACCAAAACTGGTTGTTCCGTGATCTTCCTCTTCAATAGATTGAAGCTCTTCTCGGCCTCTTCGGTCCAGTGAAAAGATTTTTGTCTTTTCTTCATTGTGTCCATCATTGCTGCAGTAATTCCACTGAAATTCCTGATGAATTTTTTGTAGAAACTAGACAATCCGTGAAAACTTCTCACCTCGAATATGTTCCTTGGTGATGGCAAATTCTTGATCACTTCCATATTATCTGGATCCATCCTTAACTCATTTGCCGAATAAAAAAACCTAAGTAAATGAGCTCTGTCTTCATGAATGAGGACTTCTTCATACTTATCAACAGCATCTCCTGTTGTAATCTCTGCATCACTGTAGACAAATGTTTCAGATTCTCTACCACTGTCTTACTGTAAATCAATATATCATCTAAATACACAATGACAAATTTCCCGATGAACTCCTTTAGGACTTCATTCATCAACCTCATGAAGGTACTTGGCGCATTTGTTAAGCCAAACGGCATAACAAGCCATTCATACAACCCTTCGTTCGTTTTGAAGGTTGTCTTCCATTCATCACCTTCTCTCATGCGGATTTGATGATAACCACTTTTCAAATCAATCTTTGAAAAATAATTTGCTCCACTCAAGCAATCCATCAGATCATCCATCCTTGGTAATGGAAATCTGTACCTGATGGTTATCTTGTTAATCGCCCTTGAGTCAGTACACATCCTCCAACCTCCATCTTTCTTCAGACTGAGTATTGTCGGAACAACACATGGACTCAAGCTTTTCCTGACTAAACCTTTGTCCAACAAACCCTGGACTTTCCTCTTGACCTCTTCATTCTCTTTCAGCGTCAGTCTATACACGCCTTTGTTTGGCAAACTGGCTCCTGGTATGAGATCAATGTGATGACTCACACTCCTAATCAGTGGCAACGAACGAAGTAATTCGTCCACTACTATGTCAGCTAACTCTTCCAGTAGTTCCTGAACTTCTTCTGGTAAATCATCCACCCTTGTACTAGTCAAGACAATCCTTGGTTTCCTAACCACAAAGAATTGTGGATCATCCTTCTTCTTAACCTTTGTAAGAAGTTCCTTCCCACTCATGAGAAGTACAGTGTTGCTTACTTCCGGCTTCACCTCCTTATCCTTGATCGGAAGCAACATGTGTGTCCTCCCATTTTTCTCTAGGGTGTATGTCTTCATTCTCCTATCATGAATCACATTTCTGTCATATTGCCATGGTATACCCAGCAATAGATGACAAACATCCATAGGAATGACATCACACAATATCTTATCATTATATCCTCCTATCTTGAACTCAACTAAACATTGTTTAGTGACAATTACCTGATGTCCCTTCTGTAGCCAAGAAACTCTATATGGGCTTGGATGATTAGTTGTATCCAGCTCCAGCTTCTCTACCGTCTCTGTAGATATGAGATTATTCGTGCTACCACTATCTACAATGACCTTGCATACCCTGTCCTTGATCTTGCAAGTAGTCCGGAAAAGTCTGGTCCTTTGAACTGAACTCTCCACCTCCTTCTCTGGTGTCAAAAGGACTTTTCGCATCATCAGCGATCTTCCGCCTTCAGCGTCTTCTACCTCAGCATCTCGCCTCTATGCCTCAATGATGTGAGTTTCCCCAGTCTCTTTCTTTCTCTCTGGACACTCATAAGACTTGTGCCCATTATTTCCACATGTGAAGAATGTAATTACTCCACCTCTTCCTCTTCCTCTACCTCTAGTACGAGGAAAAGTGTTTTTGTCAGCATAATCTCCTCTTTGCTCAGTATGTTGTCCTCTCTGTTCAACATATGGCCCTCGCTATGAGGTCCCACCTCTCTCAGTTCGATTCTGAGGTTTTTTCCAGTCCTCCTTGGGCTTCTGATATTTATCCTGGGCAACTAATTTGCCTCTAGGTTGACTTTTGCCTTGACCTCTTTGACTCTGCTTTCGGCTCAGCTTCTCCTCAGCTTTCAAAGCCATCTGATAAGAATCTTCCACTGTCCAATTGGTTACCATGATCATTTCATCCTGAATGTCATACCTCAGGCCATTCATGTATCTGGCAACTTTCTCATCATCGCTCTCCCGATGACCTGTCCTGATGTTCATTTTATAGAATTCCTCAGTGTATTCTTTCACTATCATCAGCTTCTGTCTCAGGTTCTGCATCCTCCTGAACAGAGTGATTTGATAGTCTCTGGGGATGAATTTTGCCTTCATATCTGCAATCATTCGATCCCAACTCTTGATCTTTTGCTTGCCCTTGCAGCATCTGTCAGCTTGTAGTTCATCCCACCACAATGTTGCATGTCCCTTCAATCTCGTTACAACATGCTTGATCTTCTTGTCCTCCTCAACATATTCATAGTCAAAGTATGTGTCTAGAGCTCTAATCCAATCTAGAAGCTCCTCTGCATCCATATTTCCCTCATAAATTGGAATGTCAATCTTTGCCTTTGCACCCATTCTGGCGATAGTTTTGATCAAACATTCATTTGCTGCATCTTTAGCTGCAACTTCTTCTTCTCATTCAGCCTCAATCTCGCTTTCGAAATCACTCAGATCCCCAGCACTGGCTGTGCATCTTTGCGTTGTTTCCATGTCTTCGAGTCTTGCTCGTAGATCACGCATTTCTCTCTCCATAGCTGGATCTGTTACCTGCCTACCTCTTCTTCTCGGCATTTCCCTATCCTCGGGATCGGGTGTCTGCGCGTCCCTTCTCCTGGGCGGCATGGTGAATTCTCTTCTCTTCTACAGAAATCAAAGAACCTTTCTGTGCTCTGATACCAAAATGATGCCAACGTCCCCTGCTTCACAACCCGCAGGTCAGGAAGTCCACATTGACGCAGGATCTTTCCTTCTTCCATGGCCCGAAGAACGCTAAAAAGCTCTTCTATTTCCCTATCGGGAAATCTGCAACCACAACAATCCTTCACCGTATCTCCTCTTCTCACTCGGGAGATCGGACTTCATGACTTCGCGAGGTCAGGGTTCAAGCGTTGGGCTCTCGAATCCCCGAAACTCGACAATCAGTCAACGCTGATCCTTCCCGTCTCCTATCGGGACTTTCCCTATCGGGATTTTCTCTATCGCGATTTCGGTACTCACGATGTTGAGCGACCTGCTTTACCGACTCCCGACTCTCAATTATCTGAAACTCTGACACACGCACGAGTTTGACTTTTCAATGACCTATCACATCTATCGGCATTTTGGAGTTCGCAATGTCGTGAATCCTGATGTAGATGTTTTGGGACTTCTCGCCACGAAACCCCGAAATGGTGTGCCACCTGTCCACATCTTTGACCCTGTGGACCTACACTATTCTCTTAACCTTTTGGGATATCGCATATTGCGATTTCACGATTCTTGTTGCTATGTTCACAGAGTTTCAACCCATGAAACCCCGATGTGTGAATCCACACGTAAATCCAACGGTCCTCGTGACTTGGATCTATGACCATGTCCCTCCTAAGCTTTGAATATTTTGGAAATACCACGTGTATCTCCCCTGTTCCTCTGTGAGATCTAACGACTCGCAGAATGTCGTGAATCCTCCTCGGAGAATACCGACCGTCCTTTCCTCCCTAGAGAAATCTGCGAAGTGACTAAGTGTTTCTCCACAAAACTCGTCCACCTACGGTGCAAACTTACGACGCCTCCTTACAAGCTTTCAAAGTACAACTCTCTTCGTGGTCCTTTAACAGATTCGAAGGCCTTATCCTTCCTGAGCTTTACCAACTCCAGAATTTTCAGAAAATCCTTGCATGCACTCCTTGCGGCAACTTTCAAGAACATCTAAGTGTTGAAAACCCTCGACTCTGCGCACACCTGTAGCAGCAGTCTCTCAATGCCTCACTCAAGTTCGCAATCCTAAGACTTCACTCGGCCTGTGCCCTCCTTGTACAGCTCCTTTGCCTGTCTGCACTTCTCCAGAAGTGAGAACAAAAGCTAAACTACCTGGGCCCTTCGTCAACGCACTCCTTGCGGACACTTCAACTGCACTTCTTGCAGGAACCTTTGGCTTAGATAGAGAAACAATTGAAACTCATTCCTTCCCCCTTTCAGAATTCAAACTCAAAGCATGAAATCACATACACAACACATAAAGTAAATGCATAACAGGAATCAAATATTCATGAGCATATCATTCAGCATCAATATACAGAGAACAAACACAAAAGCCATGAATTTGAATCAACTCCTTCTATTAATTCAAATATTTGTACATGGGTGTTCTTACACAGCTCTCTGCATGCTCTTGCTCTCTAGAATAATGTTACAAAACACAATGAGGGTGTCTATATCCCGTTTCCCTCTTGCGCTCTCAAACAATCTAATCTAGAATTAAAATTCTATCTACCTGCATTAACTACTATAAATGTCTCCTACCTACTAAGGACGAGAGCAAATTGCTCAAGGTCCGTTTTACATTATACAAGTGCGCTTCTTCTTAAATGACTTCATTTAAGATGGTGCATCAACTTCAAGGGACATTAAAAATTTGTGCTGGCACTTGCCCAGCTGTCCTTCCGCTTCCGCGCTGGCTCGCTTGACGTGGGAGATGCTCCTGCATCACAGGTCCAACGAAAAACAACATTACTAAAAGCCTCTGCAACTTCCTTTGCTTCCATAACATCTCTAAAGCTACTAGTTATCTTCAAGGATAAGGTGGCATGAATAATTCCCTGTGTTGGGTATCTTATATAAGGAAAAGAGATAAGGTTGTACATGGTTCATTCTATATCTAGAGAGACTAATAGAACTTGAGACCAATAAAACTTAAAACATTTTCCTGTAAAAAACAACATTTAGGATTCAATCTCTGAGAGTGAATCTCGTACCTGTCTGCGTAAATTTTATTGAATGTCATTTGTATGTTCACTGGAAATGTAGAGTGAAAATTTATTATAAATCGGGGTTTGTTTATTGTAACCTATACAGGGTTTGATGCCAAGTTGTCTTGAATATCCCAATTGCGCAAAATCGATTCAGGTAATGGCCTCTGTACAGGTTAAGACCTATGACAATATTCTCCAATTCTATTAATCAGTTAAAGAAAATGTATA
>SNQJ01S0003795.1:99757-111906 GCA_010110895.2 Picea sitchensis | reverse complement strand
ATATATATATTAAATTGCATGCATGATTTAACCAATTCCACTCTCAATTACTCAATAGTGTTAATTCCAATCTTGAAAATGTGGAGATGTAGAATTACTACCAATTTCAATTCTATTTCAGGATCTTAAACTGAAATCTTCAGGGATTTAGATTTCATCAATGAGAAATTGTCCTATATTTATATCAATAAAAATTCAGCGTATAGTCAAAGACGCCATTCAACGCAGACAATACTGAACATATTTTTATACAGGGAGTCATAGAATCAATTGCAAACATGATAATTATATTCACTTCTCCAACAATAAAATATACATATAATTATATATAAATGAGAAGAAATAATATGTCAACAACCAAGATCGTCTTCACATATATAATTGGTATACAAAATTTTAATATGAAATCAAATAAAATAAATGTACACATAATATTGTTACCAAGGTTGATAATAGGTGAGGATGATCTTCAGCTTAAAAAAAAAAACTTGCTCAATGCTTTTCCTTTTTCATCAAACAAATTCATTGATACTTAACTAACTCTAGGGTACTTTTCTTCTCCCAACTCTAGGGGTACTCTTCTTCCCCCTTAGCCTCCTGCGCCGCAAATAGGTCACACACAGAAATTCAGATCCAAAATCTAGCTCAAGCTTGCCCTCAAAAGGAGAGGCTTCCACCTCTTTGAAAAGCTTGCAACCCAACTCACACAAGTAAACTTAGTCACAAAACAATTTGACAACATTTCAATTATCCAACAATACGACGTCTTTACTTCTTTCTCATCTTTAGTTTATAAAAATATTTATCTTGACACTTGTATTCTCATGCAAAATTATATAATTTTTAATAATTAAATTAGAGATTATTCACCCCCAACATATGTCACACTTTCCCCAAGTTTCAAATGCTTTAATATATTTTATTTAAATAGAATATGCAAATTCCCTCACACCCACAATTAGTTTCTATATTTTCTCCTAGTTGTCCCTTACTTGTCCAATTTCTCCTTTATTGTGTCTCCTAACTAATTTATAGTTAGACTTTGATTATGAATCTTCTCTTAGTTAGGATTTAGAGTCTAGTTGGCTTAGGATTCTAAGTCTATGTTGATTTACTCATTCTCTCATGAAAATAATTTATCTTTATTATAAATATTTTTATTAGTTTCTTGCACACAGTGTGCACATGTCTTCATTTTATTCATATTCTCCCTTTACTAGTTTTTGTTATTCTAAATTTCCCTTAACTCATTTCTACAACTTGTTTAGGCATAAACATTTAGACTTGGGTTTTTATTATGTTCCCTTTCATAATTTAATATAAAATTATATAAATTCACATTTTTTTTTCTATCAGTTTTAAGTAGTTGTTTTATTCTCTAAGATCTTCTAGATCTATATTAACTCATTAATTTATTTATGTCACGTTCCCTTCAAGATGAACCTCTATGCTCCAAGGGTGTCACTTGCCAAATGACTTAGTTTGTAAGGTGTGTGACTCTTGGAGTCATTAATCCACTTGTCAACCTTGTGTGAGACTAATGGATTTCTGAGGAATAAGGAATATGCCTTATTGCACACCCCTTGGAAATCCTTGTGAGAAATTGTCTCAGTCTGCCCTCATGACATCGTGAGCCTCTCAGGAATAAGGTAGTCGTTAACCTTCAGTTCAGGTCACGACGAGAGTGCTAGTAGGTTATGATGGGGACATTGCCACAAATCTCCCTCATCCATATGATATCTGTGTATGACCCCCTTACTCCATATGTGAGTCATATTAGAAAGCATTACCATTCCTACATCCACTAACAAGAAAGAATATTAATAAATCATATACATGAAATCCATAACTGAAATCATCATCATAACACATGTGTAATAAACACATGTACTCATAATCAAAGTCAATAGTCCACTCCATAACTCAATCTAGAGTCCAATGAATTCTATCAATTCCATCAACATCCTCATCATTTCATGTTTCCTACACACTCAACAAAATCATGATAATACATGTCAATGTTATACATAAATATTAATAACATATCAAATTTCAATACTCAATCATAGCATAAACCCATAAACCAAAATAGATAATCATAATGTACCATGTTTTAACCAGATCACTTGCTCGCAAGTGTCCTCAAAGAATAAGTCAGTGGTATGAAAAGAGATCAGTGGAACTGGATGTTACACTGGTCAAGTATCATTTCATATGATCCGTCTTGGAATATGGACAATTGAAGTTGGAAAAGATACATATTAGCCAAAATCATGCATACTTGTTAACAAAGGCATTAACGAGGGAGAAATTGAAATTCTTCTCAGTTTTAGTTGGTCTTCAAGCTTGAAGGTGAAAAAGAGAAATTTTATAGGTTTAAGGTGGATCATAGTCTAGCACGTACAACAATAGTGGAATTTTTGTGATCAATCTCCAAGTGGGAGATTGTTGGTTGTCGAGCTTGATTATCTTCCTGAATCATAAGTCATGTTTCAACCATGTTTGGATCCCATTTCTTGACGAGGGGGTGTGGAGGGGATTCCCCCCCACATCTCTCACTATGGGGGTCCAGGGGGTGGGTGGAAAGAAATTTTAGATCCCTCCCCTGGAAAGGGTTCAAAGTCTATGCACCTGAAGAGAACATTTTGGGAAAATTGCCTTGTAAAATATTGTAATTTCGTAGTCAATATGGACCATCCATTATAAGGTCATAGATATAACAATAGAATCTTTTTTAGGGATTTTTTCCCTAGTTGAAAACCCTCTTTTATGTATGATGGAATTGTATTGCAGTGGGGTATGACATGTGACATGAAACATGATATATAGCATCATGTTTTACATCCTTCACCCATCATCATAGCCATGCATGTAGCCTAATAGGTGTCAGTAATCATCATTTCAACATGTGCATTCACATGAGCCCAGTATTTTCCTAAATTTTATCAATCGTAGCAAATTATTGCCTCTCATTAGATACCTACTCAAACACGTGTCAGGTTCTTATAAGAGAAATCTAAATTGATCACGATCCACCAATATGTGAGTGATTTGGGTTCTAAAGGTGAGTTACTCATATGACAAGTGTTTCAGATGATGAACCACCTTTGCTAACCCTCTACTCAGGAGTGGATTATGAAACATATTAGATACAGATATTGGGATTGTGTTCCCTTTGTTTCATTATGAAAATAATATCCTTCTCTCATATCATTAGTGTGATTTTGAAGGAAAAGGGGAATTTGAGCGTCCACCCTAAAGAGTATTAGCCAATACCATTAGTACACTCGAGAAGCCTAAAGTAGAATATACAATGAGTTGGTCCATTGTACCTGATCTTACTGAGCACTTTCAGCTAGAAGGAAATGTTTAGCATATCATCTTAGCAACTGAGCTAAAAGGCTCAGGATGCAATTATGGGAATCAATTGAGCCACCTAGAAGAAATCAAGCCAATAATCAATTGGATGAGGAGAACACACCCAAAAACAATATCATCAAGGCTCGTCTGGTGGTAGAAATTAGTTTCTTCACATTAAAATATGGTAAAATCAATTAGAAAGTTGGGAATGGTTATAAAACCAACCATGATATTAATATTCTAACAAGCTACAATCAATGATCAATAAGCAGTATTGGTTCAAATGATCAGTTTCCTCTCGAGCAAAAGAAACTATAAATCAATAGAAGGAGCTCATTTTTAGGGTCGACACTTTGGGGAATTTAAGAGCATCTTATACCTGAGTTGTTTGATCAAAGATCCCCTCATACACATACCAATTTTCAAGGTTGTAAGTTGTAAGATATTCATCCCCTGCGTTATGCTTTAGTCTGTGATTATTTTTTGTATGTACTATTATAAAATCCATCCCTCTCACATCATGGCTTCTTGTATCAGATCCCTAGTAATAAAATCTTGATCAACAAGTTTTATGATATGTATAGTGTTACTGCTTGTTTTTTAGCTTATGATATTGAAGTGATTTCCTATGAATGTATGACCAATTCATGTCATTTTTTCATGTATTTAATGATGTATGGAGGGTACCTCCATGGATTTGAATATATGAAATTCTTTATTATTTGATGCATGGTTTAATGATCTAGTATAGCTATTAGAACTGTTGAATTCTTAATTTCTCAGCACATTATTTTTTCCATAGTCTATGAGCATCACCTTAAAGGTACCTCACATGTCTATATTGTATTTCTTCTATTCTCCCCTTCTCAAACTTGAATCAAATTTTATGAAGCACTTGTGAACACATGGCTCTTTGCATTGAATGTCTTGGTATTGGTTATGGTATTGTTTGAGGGTCGAGAGTTTTATAAGAGAGAGAGAAAAACTTACCCAAAATTTTGCATATTTTGTTTTGTTAATCAGTATGGTTTTAAGACTTGCTATGGGTCTTATCCCCTGGGTTTCCTCAACATAGTTCCATTAACGTCATGGAACATCTCCAGAGATAACATAAAATTTGTTCACGAATTCGTTCTAGGATTTTCTAAAACTTCCAAACCACTTCAATATATGATAAATAAAAATTTTGAGTTCAAAATTGGTCTTAAGGAAAAGGAATAATTCATTATGATCAGAGAGGAAACAACAATGACTCTGTAATGTCCCCATTTTGGGACATTATAACTTTACAGAGTGTTATGCCTACCAGAGTAGCCAGATAGGGGTGACAGAGAGTTCGAGAGATATTGAGGGGTTTTATTGGGCCTGACTTGCATCATTCATCATCAGTATCCATTCTGCACAACTTGGTTTTGGTTTCGTTGCATTTCGATGATTTCCGTAATTTTGAATTATTATGGGTCATATCTTAATTAATTTCACTAAGAAGGTCATAATGGTCATATTACTAGGAGAAACCTCTTAGTGTAATAGCTCATTGGAATCAGGAAGAAGAGCACTACAGGATAAGATGATGAGAAGTGACTTTTAGTGGCCGGACAAGCCATAAGGATGGATAAATCACTTTTTAGAGGTAAAATGATTAATTAAGTGATTAAGTGATTTAATCAAGGAATAATAAAATCAAGTAAAATTCACTTAGAGGGAAAAGGTCAACAATGAATTAGGGTTTCAACAGTGAATTAAGGTTTTGGAAAGCTATAAGAGAAGAGTCAGTGACCTAATTCATTATTATGCAGATTATGACTTGTCATTGAGGAGAAGAGGTGCATCTCAGGAGAGATAGTTCAATGGATTCCAGGAGGAAGACATCAGTTGGTTTATTTAGGTGTTGAGTGACACACCCTAGTCACCAGGGAGAGCATTCAGGTCTTCCATCATTCTTCAGCAACAATTACACAGTGTTCAGCAGCAAGGGCACATTCATCCAGAGTGAGGGCGCAGCTTCAAAGAGGGTTTTTAGTCAACTTATCCCATCCAGGGAGAATTTAGAGATTTCCCTTCGACCCATTTGAGAGGAAGGAAAGGCACATCTTTTTCCTAGTTCCTCATTAGATTCTAATGGAGGAATCAACTGGGGTTCATTTTCTAGACTTGGGCGTGTGACACTTTTGGTGGATACATTTGGGGTTCTAGAGTGAGCATCAGGCCATATTCAGGGAAACCCTTCCGACCCATTTCCCAGTAGACCAAGGTGGTCATTTTGAGACACAGCTCATCCTATTTTGATGATGGAATCACTAGGACTCATTTTTCCAGAAGAAGAGGGGTGCATTCCCTCAGGGGTATCCATCCGAGATCAAGATTCATCAGCAGAGGGGTCTGATAGATACTAGTACTGAGGACTAGAGAAAGGTGCATCATTTGGGACAGTTTCCAGACCATTTTGAGAAACATAGCTCCCAGGGTGAACCTTCCAGACTTCCAACAGTTACCCTCAGAGCTACCATAGTCCCAGCGCATCCATTGATTCCGCAGTGCTCCCATATTCCGGGTATTATCTTTTAGTTGCTTATTTGTATTTTGCCTAAGATACTTTATCTGTTGATCTAGTCGAGTATTGTCAGTGTATTCAGCCGCATTGATCCATTTTGTAATCCACAGAGATATCATAATACAAACTTTGCAGTCCTTTGTCACGTTTCTTATTTGTATGATCATTTATATGCTATAAAACTTTGATCCTAAACATAGATTAGCAGTGTTTCTTAGACTATCCAAGTCAGGAACATTACAGTGGTATCAGAGTTGGTTTTCCTGCCAGCCTAAGGGGAAAATTAGATAAGGATCTAGATACATCATTACCAACGAGTGGATTGAAAGGAGCACAGATGGAGCCTACACCCATTAGATGTAGGGAGCATTGCTACAGTTATAAAGTGCCTTGGAAGCCAAATCACAGATGTAGGGGTAAAGGGAAGGTGCACATTATTGAGGTGCACTATGACAGCGAGGATGAGGAGATGCATGTGAATGCAACCATAGATTCCTATTTGGAGCAGTCCGATAAGGCTAGTGACACTTACGCATCTAAGGGACAGTCGTATGGATAGGATAATAGCACATATCCTTCATCTTCCCCATTAGGTAATGTTGAGGATTCAACACTTCAACATAGTGGTGACACTTGTGAGGATTCATATGTATTGACTTAGACATGATGAGATTAGGAGGTTGGATGACCTACCAGTGGGTGTAGACATGGCTTTCAGGAAGTCATGTATGGAGAATGATGAGCTTCCTATGATGAGTGAGACACATTTTTCATCTTCTCAATCACCTATGCTAGCCACGACACATGAGGATATCAATGGAATCCCTGATATGGTAGAGGAGCCTTGTGTGGGGATTGTACACAAGGAACATATGGATCTGCAGACCCAGGAGGAGAGGTATGGCTTGGAGATAGTTGACCTTACGCATACCTATCAGTATGAGGAGAGTGAATCACCACTCTTGAAGATTCCATTGATGGACTAGGTTGTGGAGACCGACAACTTGTTGGGACACTTACTCCTAGGATTGATCTATAGTGATGAGGATGCACTCCTTATTGGTCGGAATGACCATGGCACATGTCTGGACACATCTGTATGGGATGCAGGCACAAATGATATTAGTAAGGTGAGTGCACAAGAGGATACAACTGCCCATACAGGATATGGTGCGATTCAGATAGGGGTCATAGTTGGTGATGGCGTGTAGTGGCATACAGGAGGACCTAGTAGCACAGGGGACAGTGGGCAGTTCAGTGCCTTATATTTTGAGGAGTGTGTTGTTGGGGATTCCATTGTTGACACTAGCAGTGAGAGGCATGAGGTAGCACTTGAATGGGATTGTGACCAGGAGTCACAACACTTGGTAGGACATTTGAGATTCAATGAGGACATGATCATGGAAGCCACTAGATGCATTGATGATACACATGCATTGGTGGAAATTTATTGTTGGAGGGCCTCCATGGTACATGATAGTTCATATGGGGGAACTTGGCATTGATGGATTCCATACACTCAAGGAGAGAGTGATTGTGATCAGGATCGACTACCAACAATTGTTGAGGGATAGGGATTACCTACTAGAGGTTGGCGAGATGTATCATAGGGCACTGAGGGAGTAGTAAGTTGAGGTAGACCGACTCAATCATGAGTTGGTGAGAACACAGATATTATCGGAAGGCACATAGACAACCCTTCAAGAATCAGAGTCTAGATCAAAGGAGCTCCTTGAGGAAATTAGATAGAGATCCACTACATCTATTTCAGCAGAGAGTCAGATATATCCCTCAACCACATTGCGAGAGGATGTTGGTGGTTTATTAGTGGAGCACCAGTTGAGGGAGGAGCATGAGGAGTACCCAGGATCACTAATGAGTATGGAGAGATATGATCCAAAGATACATGAGGATGTCCATAGGTCATAGGGACTACCCTTCACGAGGGGTGTTGAGACAATTGATCACACATGTACACATGGGGATTCCAAAGGAAGGGGTAGTTATGAGGACACTTCCATTTGTGTTCCAGGATTGGTTGAAATTCATGTAGAGGATGACCCCGTTGTACACCTAGGATCCAGGATGTTGCAGGTGTATACAAGAGATCACATGAGTATGCAGGGGCACACAGTGATGAGTGGTAGTTCGCAGACACATACAGAGTTGTACAATGGGATTCAGGGGGACACACTGGATTGCAAGGAGATGTACCTAGTAGAGCATGGAGATTCCTCTCCCTTGTAGCAATATACATATCTGGTAGATCACATTCACTATAGCAGCAATTGCATGAGTGATGATGGATGGAGAATGATTGACCCGTAGTTGGTGGACGTACCAACCGTTGTACCCAATGGTTGGTGTTCAGTGATGAGTATAGGTGATTATTTACCATGGGTGCCAATCGATGAACTTTTGGTTAAGTCCTTTGGATTGACCAAAGCATATGATACTTTCCAGTCCTATAGTTGGTTGTAGATATTTATGATAGAATTTCCCGATACTTTCATCATTGACAACAACACAGGGGGAGCTAGACAGTGGCAGGGGACACGAAGAGTTGGTAGGCCAAGACCACTTGACAGGAGTGTCTTTATTGCATTCATCAGGATATGGGTGGATCATCAATGGTAGACAATTGAGGCCATGGGTGTGATGGGGAGTATCCTAGGCCATGGGACAGAGGACATCTCAGAGGTTGCTACATATTTAGACTCTCATTGAGATGAGGGTGGAGTGCTTTTGACAGTTACCAGTAGGGCACACCAGCAGTTAGTGGGGATTGTAAGTGATGAACTTCCAAATTTGACATGGGATCTGGGAGTCCATTTGGTCAATAGTTTGTTTCATCTTCTGAGGATACAGGAGTGGAGGGTCCAGTAGGGATACTTTGAGAAAACAGTCATGATCAGAGTAGAGAAGCATCGACATGATGGTCCCTTTCAGAGACTAGCATGGGACCCTAGGATTATAGGACTGAACATTTCATTGACTGATGGAGAAGAGAGAACGTTTGCAGGGGGGAGTCACTTTGATTTTCCATTGAGTTTCAGTATTAGGGAGAGCACGTCACTAACTGGTGATTCGTTGAGGTCTTGTAGTACCTCACTATGGTAGAAACATGTTCAATTGGTGGGGGTCATGTTGAGTTTGGTATGGTTTGGTAGGATAGACCCATTTTGGGTTGAGGCCATGTGTTATTTGCAGGAGACTCATGGTGTTGATATGTTACAGAACTATACTCCACAGGGAATTGTAGTTGACATTATGATATCGGATACAAGGATTGGAGTGCTTGGTAGTTCAACGTTTGATGGAGTTGAGTTTTGAGTAGAGTGGTTATTGAGGGAGTTGACTAAGATTCCTCGGCCATTGATCATTCTACTCATCAAGAGAATGTGGGTGTCATGCATGGTGAGCACTTAGAGATACCACATATTGAGGGGAGTCTACCTTGTGTCACACAAGTGGATATGGGACCCTGGTATCATATGTAGTTGGATTCAGTTATTTCTTGAGGAAAAGAAATATTCCGGTAGGGAGGATTGTAATGTCCCCATTTTGGAACATTATAACTTTACAGAGTGTTATGCCTACCAGAGTAGCCATATAGGGGTGACAGAGCGTTTGGGAGATATTGAGGGGTTTTATTGGGCCCAAATTGCATCATTCATCATCAGTATCCATTCCTCATAGCTTGGTTTTGGTTTCGTTGCATTTCGACGATTTATGTAATTTTGAGTTATTATGGGTCATATCTTCATTAATTTCACTAAGAAGGTCATAATGGGCATATTACTTGGAGAAACCACTTTGTGTAATAGCTCATTGGAATCAAGAAGATGAAGACTATAGGATAATATGATGAGAAGTGAATTTCAATTGTCGGAGAAGCCATAAGGATGGATAAATCACTTTTTAGAGGTAAAATGATTAATTGATTAATTAATTAATTAAGTGATTTAATCAAGGAATAATAAAATAAAGTAAAAGTCACTTGGAGGGAAAAGGTCAATAAAAAATTATGGTTTTAGCATTGAATTAGGGTTTTGGAAATCTATAAGAGAAGACTCAGTGACCTAATTCATTATTATGCAGATTATGACTTGTCATTCAGGAGAAGAGGCGCATCTCAGGAGAGATAGTTCAGTGGATTCCAGGAGAAAGACACCAGTTGGCTGATTTTGGTGTTGAGAGACACACCCTAGTCACCGGGGAGATCATTTAGGTCTTCTATCATTCTTCAACAGTAGTTACACAGTGTTCATCAACAAGGGCACGTTCATCCAGAGTGAGGGCGCAGCTTCTGAGAGGGGTTTTAGTTGACTTATCCCATCCATGGAGAATTATGAGATTTCCCTCTGACCCATTTGAAAGGAAGGAAAGGTGCATATTTTTCCTAGTTTCTCATCAGATTTCGATGGAGGAATCAATTGGGGCGCATTTTCCAGACTTGGACGTGTGACACTTTTGGCGGATACATTTGGGGTTCCAGAGCAAGCATTAGGCCATATTCAGGGAAACCCTTTCAACCCATTTCCCAGTAGACCAAGTCAGTCATTTTGAGACACATCTCGTTCGATTTCAACGATGGAATCACTAGGATGCATTTTTCCAGAAGAAGAGGGGCTCATTCCCCCAGGGGTATCCATCTGGGATCCAGATTCATCAGTAGAGGGTCCGATAGATACCAGTACTGAGGACTAGAGTAGGGCACATCATTTGGGATAGTTTCCAAGCCATTCTAAGAAGCATAGCTCCCAGGTGAACTTTCCATACTTCCAACAGTTACCGTTAGAGCTACCATAGTCCCAAGGCATCCATTGATTCCGCAGTTCTCCCATATTCCGGGTATTATATTTTAGTTTCTTATTTGTATTCTAGATAATATTCTTTATCTGTTGATCTAGTCGATTATTGTCAGTTTATTCAGCCGCATTTGGCCATTTTTCAATCCACGGAGATATCATAATACAAACTTTGCAGTCCTTTGTCACATTTCTTATTTGTATGATCATTTATATGTTGTAAAACTTTGATCCTACACACACATTAGCAATGTTTCTTAGACTAGCCAAGTCAGAAATATTATAGAATCCAACATTATTAATACCTGACTTCTTCAAAAATTCCATCCTTTATACATTTTCCTGTGATGTTTCATTTGCAATGGTTCTCACTTAGAATAATGATGAAGGGGATGAGTTCCCAATTTATTTTATGAGTTATATACTACAAGGAGACAATATTGATTACCCTAAAGTGGATAAAGAAAATATGCGGTATTCAAATAAATAAAACACTTTATACCCTACTTATTAAAGTCTAGAACCAAAATATTAGTACCTTACACTTCAGTCAAGAACGTATTAGTAGAGAAGGATCTTGGGGAAAAAGATCTAATTGCATGACATCTCTCCAAGAGTATGATCTAGAGATCAAGAATCCTAAGATTGTAAAGATGTAAGTACTTTGTAATATTTTAGCATAATCTAAAGGAAACTAGAGTGATGAAGAGGAAATTAATAAGGAAGAAACTTTGATTCAGAAAGAAGTCCACTATATCCTTGTTCCAGTGACTCATGTCACTATGAGTTGAAATATTACCTAAATCATGGTAATGCTTCATAATACTTGGAACCGAGAAAGAGAATATCCCTCAGACTCAAATATTCTCAATACAAACTCCTCAATGGGATCCATTTTAGAAATAACTATGAGAAAGTCCTATTAATGTGTCTAGAAAAATATGATGCAACTAGGGTTTTACAAGAACTAAATGATAATCTTGCTGGAGGAAATTTTGGAGGAGACACCACAACACACAAAATTATTAGAGTAGGATATTATTGGCCTACTATGTTCAAGGATTCCCATGTGTATTCCAGGAGATTTGAAGTGTGCCAAAAATCAGTTGGAAGGGAGAAGAAAAATGCACTTGTTCTACAACATGTTTCAATTTATATCCCATTTCAACAATGTGGTCTAGATATAATTGGGGAAATTAATCCCAACTGATCTCAACTTCACAAATACATTATGAATGCAAACCATTGTTACACACTAGACTGGAGTAACAACTCTTAAGGTGGTGAATTAAAACCAAGTAATTTATTTCCTTGAATCACATATAGTTACTAGGTTTGGTGTTCCTCAATATATAGTGTTTGATAATGAAAATAAATTTTCTTCATTGTAATAAAATGAATATGCTCTATAATATAATATCAAA
>SNQJ01S0003795.1:86725-99676 GCA_010110895.2 Picea sitchensis | reverse complement strand
TCTTGTAAAGAGTGTAATTGACCATTAGAGAAATTGGCATATAAATCTACCAAATTCCCTATGGGATGACAGGGTGACACCTAAAACATCTGTTGAAATAGGGGCAAACCCAGGGTTCAACGCTTCAACAACGTACCAACAAAACCCTAACTACCGACCCTTTCAGCAACACTTGTGAAGCAGATGAAGTCTCACCCGAGGTAGAGGCAGGGGCAGTTGCAGGACTCAAGTGTCTACAATCAATCTGGGACACAGATATGTGATTACAATACTTAATAGAGCACTTATCCAACAACATGCATTAGTTCTTGAGCCTTATTCACATTGCATATTAAACCCTTATTACAGATCAACACAGTAACAATACAGATCAAGTACCTTCCATCACTTAGCACATAGCATTATCTCAGATCTAGCATTCATTCACATCATTAAGCACTAAGATACAACATCAGATGCATTCATTATACATAACATCAACAACACTAATAAAATAATCACATAAGCAACATCACACAAAGCATATCAAGACACAGGATATATGTGATTCACCCCAGTGTGGGGCTACGTCCACCAACTTCTTCTTCTTCTTTATTAGTCTTCGATCTTGTTACATTGGTCTACTCCTATGCACAAATCCATAGATCCCAATTCCGCAGTGGAGAGGTGATCTGCGCACAACGCACTAGATCCACCTTCCTCAAAATTAGGTCAAGGCACAAAGCCAACTCCTTGATAGCACAAAGACTTACTTTACACATCCAGATTGCAAAAATCAAATTTTAATCTCTTGCACTAAGCCAAACATACCAAACATACTGTGAACATAGCTAGAACTACTTCTTACATCGCTTAGCTACTTCTTATTTATACATTACAAAAGGTCCTAAACATGCTAACCCGATGGGACGACATCCCATACCCATTACATAAACCCTAGAACCCTTTGTTGGGTCCACAAGCCCACAAAACGAGTGAGATCTCACGATATCTACTTTGCCTGGGCGCTCCATCCTTGACCAACTTGTCGAAGTCCCAAAAATGGTCAAACATGACCAATGTTTCCATGAAACTTGGTCAAGGGCCAACAAGCCCCCAACACTCACTTGTCACTCGTCTCGAGTAACTCAAATCTAGGCAACACTACCTCAAAGGCCTTGAGCTTAGCTCGAGATGCCTTGACTTGCTGCTTCGACAGAGCTTCTTGCTCAGTGAACTCCTGAGTCACTTGCTCAGCAACAGGCCCTTCCAGGTGTTGTTCCACTGTCCTAACCAGTTGGTCTAGTTCTGAGCCTTGGCCTTCAATCCCTTCAAAATGCATGCAGGCTTCGTTCTGCACTGGCTGGAGTCTCTATGTCACCTCCATGACTTTTCTCTGGATATTAGTAATTTATTGCTAGACTGCACACTTTTCCTGTGATATTTTCATCTTCTCGACTACAGTAAGAAGCTTCATCTATGCTTTCACGGTGGACGCCTACTGTTTTTCCTCCTAGAGATGTGATTCTAATTTCCTCAGCTCTGGATATTCTGCAAGGTGCTCATAGGTATGCACACTTTGATCACACAGTTGATTACACTCTGAAGCAAGTGTTATGATTCTTTCTACTACGTTCCTGCAATCTTCCTCCCTTTCGTCGTGTACTTATTGTGGAGTGCTCGGCACTGCTTGGATCTCTAGCTACATTACCCTTGCTTGAATCTGTTGAATGGCCTCAACAAGATTCCCCACTTGTATCTCGATTGACCCTTCTTCCTCCTGCGCGAAGCCCGACACAGAGTGAAGTGCTTTAGTTACTGCCCCTTTGATCTCAATCTGCTCTATGAGTAGTTGGTCTTTTTCTTCCTGTATCTTCTCTTTGTTTTGCTTGAAATCCACCCTGATTTCATCTTTATCCTGTTGCGTAACTCGAATTTTCTCTAAGACCTCCTTTTCTTTCTTCAAGGCCTCTGTGGCCTGCTCCTTTTCTTTTTGGACTCAACAAAGTCAATCCTCTATTGCATCTGCTAATATTCATAATTGGGTGGGTTCATCCCTGAATTCTATAATTTTCACTGAAGAAGGCGCAGTAGGTACTGCACGGCTCGAATGGATAGCTTGTTATATGTCCTTGAGCTCCTTTTCTATTATGTCATACAATGTTTCTTTATTTTATTCATGTCTTTGCAGGATATCCTCTGAAGCGTCCTCTACAGTTGCAATGATGAGAATGACATCGTCCACTATGAGAACATTATTCAACTAAGGCTTATTGGCTTGGGTCTTCTTCCGTGCTGAGGGTTTCTACGAAGAAACATTCATTTTCTTCGATGTTTCAGCCTCAGTAGGGGAGTCCTTCGGTGGTGTCACTTCACATTTTTATTTCTTGTCTCCCTCTTCCCTTCCTTATTCTTGGTTCACTTCATCTCCTCATCCTCCTCCTATGGGTCATTCAGGCCCACTTTCCTCTGATGCATTCTCCTCCTCATCACTTTCTATGTTTTGGACGTCCTCCTTTCTCTTCTTTTTCTTTTGTCCATCATGTTCGACCTGAGTGACCAATGGACTTCTGATGATGTCAGGGTCGAAGAGTTATACATCTTCGACCAGTACAAGGAAATCTGTTTTCCATTCCTTTGTGATCTCTTCCATGTCTTCATCGATCAACTTATAGTGGGATTGTAGTTCCTCCTTTCTTTCATCATTGCACACGGTAATGTAGATAAAGTGTTGATCTATGCATAACTTTGATAGCATCCTATACTAATGCAAAGTATTCGGGGTCATTCGTGGGAATGCTTCAATGGCGCACTTTAGTTGTAGGTAGTAAGCATGGAACACTACGTTCGATTGCCACTGCTTCATATCATTCATGTACCACAAGGTGGAGAACCTTGCGACCAATGGCTCTGATGTCTTAAATTCTAGGAATGTCGCTCCTTTCAGCGTCTTCCAAGTGACAAAGGTGATCAATATCAGTATCCAACTAAAATGAAACTAATATCCATGATCTTGCACTTCGCAACAGTCCTTCTCCAACTTGTTGATGAGGTAGCTCACCCAGTTCATTTGCATTCCTTCGATGCACTTCCCTGTGAGGTCTACTACAAACCTAGTGACCTACGTCGAACATCTATTTCTGAAGTGCTTACCATCTATAAGCTGACAATATAGGCGCACTACGCCATCCTGGATGGAGGCTACCTTGTAGCCTCACTTTGACTTCTCTAAATCGCCATAGTCTTCCTTTATGTGTTGCGCTAGGGAGCGATCTGAAGCCTTCCCTGGGTAGAACTGCTGAGGGTCTAGTCCCTACATGCTCAGTCCTGTGATGAGGTGGATCAACACTGGATCTGAAGTGATGCACCTATCAATCCATAGATAGCCTCCATGATAGCATGACAGGAGGATTTTAACACAAGAGTTAACCTCCTGTTGTTAGCCGAAGTGAGGTATATTCATTACATTCATTATTGTCGATTGCATGAGCTCCTTTATCCATGACTAGGACACTATGCATTGCTTCTTCCAATTTGTCTTCATCAAGTACCAATTCGACGTGAGCATCGCGTAGTTCTTCCGGTCTCTGAGGTTGAAGTCGTTATTCTTTAGAGCTAGAATATGTCCTAACTGGGGTCCAACTGCACGTATCCCCTTCGGGAGGTACGCAGGGATCAACATGTATTTGAAATCTCAGGGGATGTTTTCGAGGTTAACCGTACCAGCTAAGGCGGGATGTAGTCTGGCAAGATCGACAAGATGTTCTTCACGTTAGCCAGATCATTGTGGATCGTGCTTCTCCTCTCAACAGTGTGGCCCGAATGTCGTCCAGTCGATTGGGATTCTTGCAATCCACTAATCGACGATGCATGTATTCCCACAGAAATGAATCTCTTAGTCATGAGGTCTACAAGTATTTCCTCCACAAACTTCTCTATTGCACTACGTTCATCAATGGACTTGAGTAGGTGAACAAACAAATGAGGTAATTAGACGGATGGAGAGTTCTATTAAGAACAACGCGATACAATGGATTCTCTGCTAGCTCGGATATCACGGTTTGCAAAAGTTGTCCCGGTACAACATCCGAAGAGTTAAATAAGAAACATTGTAACGGGTTCCTCCAACGGGTACGAATGCCTTAATCAATACGAATCCATCCATTATTGTGTGGTCTCAATGGTCCAATGGTGATCGTTCCATCAATAACTGTGTTTCTAGCCATTCTAGAGCATTAGTCTAACGGCTGGTGCACCTCCCACGGTCATATAGCTTTGTCATGGTGAAGTATCATTCTGTGTGGTTCTGCTATTCTAGCAAAGTTCGAGTTCTACAAATTTTCCTCCTGCGAATTATTTTATGGAATTTCCCGTAGTTTTTCTAACTTGGCTTTATTCTTAATGAGCTTCCTTGCCTTCTTTCCTATGATTCGAGTCTTTGGATTCCTCTTCCCATTATTATTTGTTCTTAGCGTAGTGACTTCGCATTGTTGATGTTATTTCAAGGGGTTCAGAGATAATACCTCTTTTCTTACTAGGTCATGGGTGGACATACTTTCTTCTTTCATGGATAGGTCCTTCAATCTTTCTTGCGCCCTTTCCAAGTTGACATCTACTTCTCTTCTGTTCTAGTTCTTTGAATAAACTTCTCGTTCTTCTATCAGTCGATCTTTTATTTGAGCTATGAAATCCCTTAGTTCTTTCCTTTTCTTTTCTATGGCTTCCACCTATGCTTTCCTTCTCATCTGATCCTTCTCAATCCAAGCCTTTCCTAATAAAAGTGGAAAAGGGGCATTGTTCTCAACAAACCTAATAACTTCAAAATCCTCTTATGTTTATGTTTCATGAGAAATAATAGGTATATTAGTAACTCTTCCACATAGGGTTATCATCTTTCCTTTAAACAAGACTATCCTTCCCAATGAAGGTATCATAGAAGGATTTCCCAAGTGCTTTCTGGCATAATATTCACATGTGTTTCTTCATCCAATACACAGTATATGTCGAAGTCTTCTATTCTTGTAACTATGTGTTGTTTTTCTTTTAGGATCTTTGGTAAACTAATGTCTTTGTGATCATCCCTTTCTTCTTTTCACTGTTTTAACACAATCTCTGAATCTTTTTCTATATGATTCTTTAACATACCCTTAGCTTCTTGACATTCTTTATAGTTTTCTTGTCTTGTGTTCATCTTTTCAACTTTAGCAATCATCCTTGGGAAATCCTCAACCTCATGACGAATAGCTTTACAACAAAGACAAAGAGGCCCTATACTAGGGCATTCTTTAGAAAGATGTCTTGATCTTCTACAATTATAACATAGTGTCAATCCTCTCTTTCTTTTAAACGATCCCCAGCCTTTCCTATACTGCACACTAGGATCACATTGTTGGACCTGTATTCTGCAAAAATTCTTTCTAGGTTCCTGGATACACTTATTAGTCCAAAAATTCTTTCTATTCATGGGAATAACATATCTTTCTCTATTTCTATCAAATTTTTTCAGATCAACTCTTTATTCTAACTGTGCCCTAGTTTTCAGACTAAGACAAGATCTATTAAACATACCTAGATTCATACTTTTGAAGAAAAAAATTCCACTTATCTTACCTTTGCCAGAGCATAAATCTTTAAGATCTTACCTCGTTCTTTTAGATCTTTTTTCTTTATTAGCACGAAACTTCACAAGTTAAGTAGAATATTGCACACTACAATAACAGATCTACGCACAAAGATTTATTTTCTTCGGTTCCCAGCAATCACAGTTTCAGGTCCCAGCAACAAAACCATTTGTTGGCACAGGGGCAGACCCAAGTTTCAATGCTTCAACAATGGACCAACAAAACCCTAAATATTGGCCCTTTCGGCAACACCTGTGAAGCATATGAAGTCTCACTCGAGGTAGAGGCAGGGGGGTTGCAGGACTCAAGTGTCTACAACCAAGCTGGGACACAGATATGTGATTACAATTCTTAACATATCAATTATCCAACAACATGCATTAGTTCTTGAGCCTTATTCAAATCGCAGATTAAACCCTTATTACAGATCAACACAGTAACAATACAGATCGAGTACTTTCCATCACTTAGCACATAGCATTAACTCATATCTAGCATTCATTCACATCATTAAGCACTAAGATACAACATCATATGCATTCATTATACATAGCATCAACATAACTAAGCAAATAATCACATAAGAAAAATCACACAAAGCATATCAAGACACATGATATATGTGGTTCACCCCGGTGTGGGGCTACGTCCACCAACTTCTTCTTCTAATTTATTAGTCTTCGATCTCCTTAAATTTGTCTCCTCCTATGCACAAAGCCAGAGATCCCAACTCCACAGTGGAATTGTGATCTGCGCACAGTGCACTAGATCCACCTTCCTCAAAATTAGGTCAAGGCACAAAGTCAACTCCTTGATAGCACAAAGCCTTACTTTACATAGCCAGATTGCAAAAAGCAACTTCCAATATCTTGCACCAAGCCAAACATACTAGGCATATTCTGCACATATCTAACAATACATATTGCATCGCGTAGATACTTTTTATTTATACATTACAAAATGTCCTAAACATGGGTAACCCCATGGGTCGACATCCCATACCCGTTACATAAACCCTAGAACCCTTTGTTGGTTCCACAAGCCCACAAAATGAGTGATATCCTGGGATCTTTGCTCCACCTGGGCGCTCCATCTTCGACCATCCTGTTGAAGTCCAAAAAATGGTAAAAAATGACCAATGTTTCCAAGAAACTTGGTTAAGGGCCAACAACATCCTTGGGGAACTCTCCTTTCATCTTGGTATATGGATAGGAAGCTATTTTTCCTTCTTGTATTCTATTACATTGCCTACAATTATTTCAATCTGTTCAAGAGGAAACCTTCCATGTCATGCAACATAAGTTATATACTCTCTTCAAGTTAGAATAAGAAAGGGAGAAATCCAAAAGAAAACTAGATCATCATCAAGAGTTGGTAAAATGTTGGTTCGATAAATGCCTTGTCAGCAGAAAAGACTTCTAAGTGGGAGACCTAGTTTTTAAGTAGGATGACACCAATGAATTTAAAGGGAAATATACTAAGTTTCAAAAATTATGTCTTGGATCTTATCATATCTATGAAAATATGGGTTCTAGAAGTTTCAGACTTAAATCCTTGGAAGGGTAGATTGAGGAGCTCAAGGTAAATGGTCAAATCCTCAAAACGCATTTTTCTTTATCAGCAATAGTGATGTATTCCTATACACAATATGTTTCTTTGCCTTTTTTTTTCTTTAAAGGTTTACATTTATTTTAGAATTATTTTGTATAGTCCTTTTGATTTTTTTTGTTTTTTATTCCTTTTATATATCCAGGGTTCAGTCCCACCAAGAAATTTTGTTGTTACTTTCATCAACCGCATTGTCTTTGTACATATTTGAAACATAGTAGAGATATTTCATGTGATGGAATAATGGAGAAATAAGCTTCCCCTTTGAGATTACCTTCTAAGAAACAAAAAATGGGAATCTTATCCTACACAATTCATGGGGATTTACAGGGTATGAACAAACTGTGGTAACCTAGGGAGAATAAACCTTTTTCTAGTCTCAATGAACCTTCAAGTTATGAAATGGAAAAATAGATACCTAGTAATAATGTTATACATATAACCATGGGATGACTCACATTCATATCTTACATGCTTTCACAATATTGGATAAATTCTAGCCAAGGGCTCCTTTAGACAACTAACTCTGAGTTCCATCCACTCCACACAAATATAATGATAATATGATGGCCTTCAAAAAGTATACCCATGCAGATAACAAGTACTAACTTTTCCCAAATATATAATCAACTCTCATATCACCCCACTTCCTTCACACCCTATTTACATAAGCTAAATTTATATTACAATCTATAAGGGTAAGCTAAATCTGAAATAAAAAGGGAAGTTGAAAGCACTGATAAATTGTGTGGGAAGTAAAAGTAAACTCATCAAGTCTTTAGATGCTCACTGGAAATGGGGCCATTGTAACATCCCAACTATAATCCTCATCTTAATTTATGAATAATGTAGATATGAATAAGGCTACGCCAAATGATGTAATATGTGAATTGTAATTCTGATTTTAATAAATATAATGTTATACTAGTTATTGGGAATATAGATAAAGAAGGGGGATTATTTATCCAAAAGAGAGAGGAATTTATATGAGTGTCTAAGAGGAGCCCAAAGAGGTAATTATTTATGGGTATTAATCCAAACCCAAATTTCTAAATTTTATTATCATTAGGGATAAATTCTATTTTATGGTTGAGTGTATGAGATCCCAATCCTTAAATACCTATCATGGGTGGGTGTAGAAGTCACTTCCATAGTTATTGGAAGCATGGGTCTGAGTTACAGTCAACATTGGGTAGAGTGTGTAGTCATTTTTCTTGTGAAAATAGAGGAACTTCGTATTGGGGAGAATAAATAGTTTTTCACAGAGATTTTTGCATGAACAACAAGGACGAGAGCAAGGAAAAAGAGTTTTGGAGATAGACCAAGAGGGTTGGGAAAATTTTGGAGCATGATAGAGAATTTTTGGAGCAATTTGGAGTTGAATATTGAAGAACCAGGTTGTTAGGCCTGAAGAGTGAAAACTTGTGGGAGTTTCACTATAAGAACACGTGTGTTTTCTTATTTTCTGGTAGTTTTCTTGGTAGTGAGTTCCCTTGAGTTTCTAATAGAGATATTCTTGGTTACCTGTGCCATAGAGGCTCTGATAAATGAATGAGATGCCCTATGGACTGAGAGAAGTGAAGGGGTACATTCCTCAGGTTGGAAAAATCAAGAAGAAGCGAGATGGAGGAAATTCGGGATAGTTGTAGGAGAATACCAATGGGTTGTGGATTTAGAGTTGTGAGAGGTACCCTTCTCTTGTGGATTCCTAGCCCCATATCGATGATGAATTTTTGTTGATATTTGGAGAAACAAGTATATGGTTGGGTGGAACGACCTTGAAAAGTAGTTGGTTGCACAAACATTTTAAAAATATACATGTTTATCTATTTTTTAGGTTATCTTATGAGTTATGTGGTTGTGCATTTTATCATGTGTATGAGAATGGTTTTTGTGTGCTATTATAGATGATTTTATGTATGTATTATGTTTTTTTAGAATGTTATAGATGCATTTATTCACGGGTATCAAAATCTTGTTAAATATGTGTTAAATTCGTAGCTCGTAAGATCGTAATATTCCCCAGCTTTAATTAATTTTTGTAGCTCGTAAGCTACAAAAATTAATTAAAGTTGGGGAATATTACATAATTGTATAAAAGCTACAGGTTCAAACACTAAGTATGTATGGGATAGACTAAGGATGCAAAAGATAAAAATAACAGAGTTAAATCCCAGTTTGCAAGGTGGTTATCATATTTTTCTAGGAAAAAGAGTGAGGAGAGTGTTTGCATTCTTGGTCAATTCGAGTTGAGGGGTTAAAACCCCAAAATTTAATCTCTAAATATTCATGCGTTGGGCCTATAATTAGTCGAATTATGGAAACTATGGTGTATCTATGAAGAATTGAGTGAAATTGGGAAAAATCCCCAATTTTTGTAGTGAAATTGGTTAAAAACTTCAACCTAAGAGAGTCGAAGTTTGGGTGCAGAGATCGATTCGATACACACCAAGACTAAATTGGCCATTTTCAAGCTTAATTTAGGGTCTCATGGGAAGTTTTGGGAATTTTATTGTACATGATGACAACAGGATGTGGAATCCATGTGGTAGAAGTGACATGGAAGAGGAGACATGGACTGCCAAGGTTCCATGTCCACGGTGGCAGTTGATTGTGTAGTGGAGAGTGATGTGTGAGCCACATGAGGCAAAGGTATGGCCAATACCATAAACCATTGTCTCATGGGTATCGAGGAGGCTTTGGTATGAGGCCTTGTGCCATGCAACACCACTCATATTGTGCCACGTAACACAGGAAAACTATTTTCGCACCCCAAAATGATGTTAATGTCCTTCCATGTTTGGGATGCGACATGGCCTTTAGGTCATTGATCTCTCCCGATCTCCATAGTTGGATCTAGTAGACATGAAATTTCATGTGCACCAAGTAAAAGGTGTGTGATCTCCCATCCCTATTGTCAATGAAGGGGTGCCAGTGGAGTCTGACAAAAGGGGTGGGGCTCCAATCCCATTCGTGGTCAAAGAAGGTGCTAGGTGTATATCCAGGTATAGTGGGGTCAAAATAAAGTTTAATTTATGAAACAAAGGTAAATAAGGTGAAGAACGATAATGAAGCAGACCAGAGGGTGACATGGAATCACCTCAAGGTGCCACATGGACTCGAAATTCCACATTAACATTGATGTCAACAAGATGCCACATAGTTAAAATTGTTCCACAATGTAAAAAAGAAAACAAAGTTTGGAGACAAAATCTTATTTTGGACATAACTTGAACATATTAAGTCAGAATTAGATGAAAATTTGGGGTTTTTTCCATAGCAAGGAGGGATACAAAAGTTATCAAGAGAGCCACTTCTCATTTCTTATTGGATTTATTAGAAATTGCAAGATAATAGTTTTTAAAGATCTAGGTCCAGACCATTGGTAGAGATATAGATTGAGATGAATTTTTTGGAGGGATTCCAAAAACAAGGAAAAAAAATAAACTAGGAAAGAATTGAATAAATACAAGGGAGTTTGGAATGGGGATGATGAAATAGGACAAAATCCATTATTTTGGACCACTTTTTGGGGATTTTTGGGATTTTCAGAGAAGAAAAAGGGGTCCCCATATGGAAATTTTTGAAAATTTTATTTACTTGACATTTTTTATACTCATCAAGCCAGACAACTTTGGTTTACTAAAGTTTTTCTAAAAGTGCATAGTTCGGGAGATAGTTTGTTTGACTAAAAATTCTAGGTTTGGGAAATAGGGGTGAAAAAGGACAAAGTTGTCATTTCCATATTACTATAGTTTTTTACTAGACCATCAGAATGACAATCTAATAGTTTTTATGAGTTTTTTGTCATAACTATGACTCATACAAAAATTTCTCTGATTCTTGACATATTTACTTCTACAAGTGGCAGAAGTTGGTGTTTGAGATTTTTGGCACCAGAATGAAAAATATATAAAAGGGGAAAATTATCAATGTTCAGATAGCCATAAATTTATGCTTAGAACTCAGAATTGAGCAAGAAAGAAGTCAGTGGAAACAAATTGGAGAGGAGAATCCATCTATCAACCCAAAAAATTGGTTTGGGAAGCATAACTTATATTCAATGAGAAAGAGGGTGAATAGTGGAATTAAAGAGAAGAAAAACATATGTATTGTTTTTCATAATTATGTATGTATATATTTTTGTCTAACATAAATTTATCTGCATGCACATTTTCTTGCAATCCTTAGAGGCAAAGGAAGGAATTTTGGTTCCCATATGAGAACCATAGCCATGGAAGATGCTCAAGGGTCCTACAATTGTGGAGAGGAATTTAGAGGGCTACATGTCATAATGGGAAATGTTGAGACATAATCTAATGGAAGAAGAGAGAGGTAGGAGCCACTAACTACAAGAATCCTATAGAGAGAAGTGGAAAGTTATAGGGTATATAATGAAAAGATTATGAAAGCCTAGGAAGAGATACTTCAGATCTTGAACATGTTGTAGAAGAAACCCAATAAATACTCTGGAATAAAACAAGTAGCTAGTGCTAGACAAGGGACATCATCCAGATCCCATTGTAGAAAGGATGATCACAGGAGTGGCAGGAAGTCAAGGAGAATGAGAAGGCACCATAATTATGTTGGTTATGTGTTATATTCTTTCCATGTGTAGTAGTTTAACCTGCCTTAGGAAATGTGTCACATGCCTTGGGAAATGTGTCACATATTTAGTTGTTTTTTCGGCACATGGTTTTTGTCGTTGGTTTTCTATTTCTAGTTAAGGAATTAGGGTTTTGGACTAATCTAGGCCATTGGGTTAGGGTTTTGGATGTCGTTGGATCCTATATGTATATTGTATTGTAAACAATGTATCACACATGAATGAATATAGAATATGTTGGTTTTCTCGGTTTGGGTTTCCAGGAGAAAAATATCTATGTAATGTTTGTATTTTCCACTGTATCTTTTATGTTCTTTTACTGAATATATGTTTGTAGTAGGTATTTTACAAGGTTAGAATATACACATTTCCTAGAGAAATCCACTAGGAGAGCTCATGTAATTCCATGGCCAAGAAGCAACCCAAGTGTTTCCCCTGTGAGGAAACAAAGAAGAAGGCCTGAGGGAGACATATTGCAAGGTGAAATAAGGAAAGTCAAGCCTCCAACATTCAATGGTGAGAATAGGAAGGGAGAAGAGGTTGAGTCATGGCTTTTTGAAATGAATAATTGTTTCCAGCTGCATGATTGTTCGACACACATTTTTTGGAATGGAAAAATAAGAAGAGACGAGGTACAAGGAAAAGGTGCAGGATCAAGAAGATTAAGGAAGAAGAGAGTGTTGGATTACTGAGAGGGGGTGTGAATCAATAATAGAGAAATTTAATCCCTTTTAACCATATAATCCAAGTGTTATATCAATGAAGCATTATCATTCAATAACTGGAGAGTAAACAAGCAATGAACAAATGAACAATCATACACATACACAGTACACCAGTGTTTTACGTGGAAACTCAAATCAAGAGAAAACCACGAAATGTTTTTTCTTATATGCCTTGAAGAATTACATTCATTGGAAGCACCAACTTCCTTTGTTTTCTAGCTGCAACTGGAAGGAGGCTCCAACCCCCTAGTTTCTAAGGCTACAACCTGAGGGAATCTCCAACTCCCCAATTCTCTGGCTACAACCAGAAGGAGGCTACAACCCCCTATGTTCTTCGACTACAACTGGAAGGTGGCTACAAGCACAAGTCATTGCCCCGTCCTGCCACCCTGAAGTAGAAGTAGAATGATGG
>SNQJ01S0003795.1:62151-77772 GCA_010110895.2 Picea sitchensis | reverse complement strand
GGGATTTCACCATAAGGGGACCACTTTGGAGTTCATCCATATTTACTTCTTATCAACCATGACAAAACAATAATGAGCCATATTTACATGAAACAATATTGGGTCCATTACCCGAACCTTTGTGTTATGGGGCTTTCTTCAAGGTTTGACATCAATGACAACCAACCTTAATCAACAGAGAGAGGAAAGAGGAGAAGACGGGGTATATGAAAGAATAGCTAGCACAAAATACAGGAAAACCAATTGAGCGTAATTTGTATCCATGTCATAATGAGTTGTCTCCAGCTGAGCATGTGTGGTAGTCAAATCATTATGAGTTGGAAAAATACCCTGAGAAAAACATAAAATATGTAAAAGATCCATGAAGTTGGTAGTTTTTTTTTTTTTTTCGTGAGGTATATAGAGTGTAAATAAACTACATCCATGAGGAATATTGTACTAAGCATCCATTGTAGTGCAGAGTGCAACAAAGATATTCAAATATAATAAAGAAGCCAATATTTTTTGGATGTAGCCCAGAGGGGGTGAACCAATGAAACTCTGTGTCTAATTTTGTCTTTAATATGGATGAATGTTTATATTTGTTGATATTGTTGATAGAAATATGCACAGTAACCATAATTGTATTCTTAACCACTAAATAGCATGACTATGAATTTATATGCATATATAAGTAACTGATGAGTCTAGATTAACAAGGATCTAGTGCGCGAAAGGGTCTTGTAGGTATGACAGAGTGTGTTTCCCATCTTTCCCTCACCACTACAGAATCTTGGTTCCTACAGTTCCCAAAAAGATACCTCGAGTGAAACTTCACCTACTTTCAGGTGATTCCAAAAGGGTCGGTGTATGTAGGGTTTTTTTGGACTAAGTAACTTGAACCCAGGGTCTTGAACCTACACATGCGTGTACCAAAAAATGGTTTTTTTCCCCCAGAAAATCATGTAGATATCCATATCATAGAATTACAACAACAAAGGGAGAAGACGAAGATATCCAGTTCAATATAGTTATAGAAGAACCAGTAAGTCCTTCCTGAGATAAGTCTTTTTGTGAAGCCACAACCTCGTGTGTGTCACTTGAATCTGAGACAATGTTTGAAGACCTCTCAAGAGCACTTGTAATCAGTAGGGGAAGTCAAAGAACCAATAACTAGAGTAGTGGTAGAAATACATGTAATGATAATCAACTAGCATCTCCAGGAAGGGATACTACACACAACAACATGGTAGGAGTATATAACACACTAAGATTACTAAATTTCAAAAGAATTTGATCGAAAGACACGGAATGTGATGTTCCCAAGTTGGTTTTTCTAGGAACTTAGGTGTTTTTTACTTGGTTTTTTGTTTTGTTTTTCTTTTTTGTTTGTAGGATGCCTTCTAGATTTGCGCTAGAAGGGTTTGGAGAAGTTTTTACAGTACATAAATGATTAAGATACACAACAACACATACAATAACCAAATACAATAGAGATACCACAAGATATTGAGCAACAACTTCATATCTGACCTTTATTTAGATAATAAGAAGATCCCCATATAATAGATCTATAGATTTGAAATAACATGGATAGAATATAGAATCTGTAATGAATATATCCTCAAAGAAGCTCAAGTAGTGAAGAAACAATCCTCCGAAGGCCTAATAGCTGCAAGTAGAAAGGACAAGATCACGTTCTTTCTCTTATAAGGATGTATCTCTCTAGGCTGGCTGAGTTGCACACTTTTCTAGCTGATGGCTCCTTGATATTTCATCCTCCTCTCTCCTAGGATAAAATCCACACCAAAAAACTATCAAAAAATAGATATGAGAGTGGTAAACACCTTTGATGGGTTTCCCTTGTTGTAGAGAGGGATTTTACCCTCCAATAGTGTAACGTACCCAACCACCCACAGTTCAGGAACACCACTTCAAGCCCACTTATGGACTTCTTTCGACTTTTGATCTAACTTTTAATTAATAAATATGTGTGAAGTATTCACATACATAGTTAAATATTCATGCTACAACATAAATAAATAAGACACATTTCGTACACAACAATAACCAACAAACATGCATACTATGGATACAAAATTCATAGATGAATAAATACAAAGCAGAATAAATACACAAGTAAGTAAAACCATAATAGAGAGAGCTTATCTTTAATGAAACGAATCACCAACTGGTTGTAGACCAAGGAAGTTCCACCCAACCATAGACATTGTTGTTCCAAGTCTCAACAACAATGTCACCCCCGATCCAGTTCTATGAATCCACAAGGATGGTTCTAGAGTGTTACTCGGTTTTCCAAAATAGTCAACACTCAAGCTCTCACAGGATTTTCATCACCCACAACAATCCAAGTACACCATCTCTCTCCTACCCATCTTTCACAACCCAAGAGAATGGACCCCCTTCTCTTCCACACAGTCTATCAGACTTTCCATCTCCTTCCAGGGCTCCATTGCATCTGGTCAAGAATCTTAATGTTAGGGCTCTCGGGATTCATAGTTGTGATAAAAATTGAACATAGGCCAAAGCATCTTAGAAATCCAGGCCTTAATTCATGGTTGGAATACACCAGCAATCTTTACATCCAAAAAAACCATGACTCCTCTTCAACAATTCGTTTTCCCTTCCCAATCCAAACACAAATGAGGAAAGATGAGTGGGTGAAAGAGTGAATGAAGAGAGAACAGAGTGAAAGGTGTGAACAATGAATAATGAACTCTGAGTGAATGAGTGAATGAGTGAAGAAGAAGAAACCCCCACCATAGACCAAAAATGGTTTTATATATTTTTAGGAATTAAGGAACCACTTGGCCTTCTCCCCAAGAAGTTCATGTAATTGTTATTCTCCATTAAAACAAAAATGGGTAAATAAAATATAAAATAAATCCTGATCCCCTCAACCCCCCTCTCTTGTGGAATCATCTCCCCCTATAACTCTTGTCCTTGTCCTTCTAGTAGCCAATGATGTACTTATTATTAATAATGATCAAAACATTACATTTCCTAGGCACACTAGCCTCTTTCAATTGTTTGGGAACTCTATCCTTTCATAGATTAAAAAAATACATTATTTAATATGGGGCCCAAAACCCGGGGTGTTACAAATAGTCTAGATCCACTCTAGACAGTGCACCCTCCTTCTGTATAAATCATGCCAAGCTCCCAATAAATAAATGGATAGAGAAAACCCTCCCATATTAAGCTAGAAAGGGTGATCTATCCCTCATAAACATTCCCAAGTGGGATTTCCTCTCAAATATCCCTAGTCTTATTTATGTCCAACTCATCTTCATCTAGCAATGTGCCCTCCTATTGGAAACCCCAAAAATTGTGCACTTCTCCTTCATCTTCACTATATGGACAACCTGTAACTGAGTAGAATGGTGAGGGAGGGATATTTCACCTCCTTAGCCAACATTGGATCAATAACAGGACAATATTTCACTCCCTTTTTTATCTCTAGGGTTTGTTCTCCCAAAACCCTCAAAATGTCTAAGCTCAAGAGCTCAAAATGCAAAAGTACAAATGACCAAAATGAGGAGTGAGGCGCCCCCATTTTTTGTAGCATCCCCGACCACCTATTGGGATATGCCATCCAAAAATTTGAACTTTGATACCAAATTAAAACATAAAAATACTCTGCAAATACACATATTCATATAGAATAATAATAGAAATACACATGCAGCATACACAGGAAAAACCCATAAAAACAAATACATAAATAATAATGCAACACATAATTTAACACACAATTGACACTTATCTTTGATAAAAATATCACCAACTATGTGCAGACCTTCGACGTTCCTCCCATCCATAGACCACATTGCTTGTAATATCAGCATTGGGTCAACCCCGTGTTGGGGCTAAACTCTACCAGGGAAAAAGGAATACAAAGCCAGTCTAAGCTATGATAAGCAACATAATTGCTTAGTCCAAGGTGCCCAACTACTACAACTAGCCTATAGTCTCTCATTTCCCACATGCCTATCCCACCCCAGGAAGTGTGCCCCTTCTCTGCTCAATAGTCCCTTGGCTGCCCCACTTCCCTTCTAGGGCTTCAGCAGTAGGCTAGAAAGGAAGTCTCAGAGCCTTGTAGCTACTGCTTAGTGCACCAGGGAACAATTCTAAGTAGTTTCTCACCCAGATAAACTACTCACATTCCTGACAACCCGATTCTTTGACACAACAAATCTATCACATGGAGAGAAATGTCTACGAGCCTGAAAACTCGCTTCTTCAACCACAGTCCTGACAACCTGTCTCTTCAACCACGGGCCTGACAACCCACTTCTTCAGTCTGCAAAAAAACCCATGTACAGGTACATATGGTAGCATAGATGGGTGAATGGTAAGAATGATGATGAATGAATGATCCAGGAATGATGGAAAATACACTAAATCTCCCTATTATATATATACATGTGCCTTTTACAACACATGGCACCAGGGATGATTTTAAGGATGGAATTTTTTTTTTAAATGTAGAAACCTTGGCGAATCTTACTGATCCTTCATATGTCAACTATAAATGTTTGGCGATATTTTTGTCAGAATATTCAAATTTCTAAGTATTTTATATAGTTTTTATAAAATTTTGGCGATTTTTAAGGTAAAATAATTATATCCTATAGAATTTGGGCGAATCATTTATAAAATAGCAAATCTCGTTTTGGAAAAACCATGGAAAATTAGCCCATGAGCGAAATTTAGCCCCTAAAATCATCCTTGCATGGCACCTAAGGGACTCCCTTGTCACCCCTCTTGAAAATTTGGATATATAAAGCTATATCCATACTTTAAACTTTTAGGAATATTAATATAATATTCCATTGGGAATAAGGCCCCTAATTTATCCCTTTTTCCTAAACTCTTATTCCCTTACCCTTTTTAGTGGAGTTTATCCCCCCATCTCTTTTGTTCGGCCGGTCTTCAATAGTGGTTTAATTTATTATTATTATGAGTATCAATTATAATTAGAATATAGGCACGTTGTTCTTTAGCATCTAGGCTATCTATCCTAATAATCATATAAGCATTATAGCCTATAATAACCTGGCTCACCAGCCTATAAAACACAACATATGTACAAAGGTTCTTTGGACATCAATATCACGCACTCAAACCGGTGTGCGCAGAACTTTGGGATGTGCACACTCTTATTTTAATGTGCCATCCTCACACACTTACACATGTGAACGATACATTATAAATGTGCACACTTCTTTGGTGTGAGATTCTCGGGCACTGACTCAATGTGCACAGAACTGAACCAGAGACCTTGTACCATCAACTCACCATATTATGTGTTCCTTTACATTTATATGTATAATTGGGTTCGGCCTAAGGGTATTACATTTTTATTTTACACCCTTGGGTCTAATTTCCACTTAAGTTATTTGATTAGTTCTTAAGGTTCTTTTATTCACTTTTCCTCATATTTCTTTTTCACTTAATTTATTCTTTTTCTAAAGTCAATTTAATAATATAACATTATTCTTCAAGTGATTGCTTCAGTGCCTCCTAAGCCCCATTTAGTCATGATACTATAGTCTAGTGGGGAAATCTAGACTACTAAGTCTCTCCAAACTTCTTTCAGAGGAGGGGGACATTATAGTCTCCCCTACTGTAAATTTCTTTCCCACAAGCAATTATGATCCTGTTTTTTGTAGAACCTGTTCACTCTCCCAAGTTACACTCTGTATGGGAAGATCCTTACATTTGACCAAGTACTCTTTGATATTTCTCTTACTTTATATCTTCTCTCTCACCTCCAACACCTCCTCATGGATCAAAATCAATTGTCCTTCCTCATATACTGGAGGTAGTGCCTCATTAACAATGATGTGTTGTCCTATTTACCTTTTCAAACATGACACATGAAAAACATCGTGTACCTTGCTTCCTAGGGGTATCTCAAGCTCATACATAATTGTCCCTACTTTCCTCTTCACCCTGTATGACCCAAAGAAGAGAGGTTTTAGTTTTTCCAAACCATTCTTCTTAATGTATGTTTTTCTATACGGCTGGAGTCTCAAATAAACAATGTCCCCGACCTCAAAAGTACGCTCCACCCTATGTTTATCTAAATGTACTATATGTTGATTTTTTGCCTTGTGAAAATGATCCTTGATATCTCTAAGTATATCCTAGCTCATTTGGATCCAATCCTATACCATGGGTGCTCTATTGTCTCCAAACACAATCTCCGCAAAAGTGAGAGGATCATAACTGTACAAAGCTCGGAAAGGAGACATACCAATGGACATGTGGTAAGTTGTGTTGTAGCAATAATCACCCAAATGTAGCCACTTAACCCATGATTTCTATTCTCCTCATACATAATTCATGAGGTATCCCTCCAACAACTTGTTGACAATCTCTGTTTGGCCATATTTTTGGGGGTGATAGCTAGTGTTGGGAGTTAATTTTGTACCCACCAATCTTAATAGTTCCTACCAAAAGGTGATCATAGATATACTATCCCTGTCACTCACAATGGTTTTGGGTAACCCATGCAACCTAAATATCTCCCTAAAAAATAGTGTGGCTACCTGTGATGCATTGTAATCCATGAAAATGGAAACCAAAATGAGAAAACTTGGTTAATCGGTCCACTACCACAAAGATACAATCCTTTCCCTAAGCCTTGGGATTCGGTAAATACTGTGATGAAATCCATGGAAATAATCTCCCATTTATGTTTTGGAATAGGAAGTGGTTGTAGTAGGCCTACTGTATGGGTGTGCTCATCCTTATTCTCTTGGAAATTGGTACATTCCCTAATGTGGACCATGACATCCTCCTTCATACCCTTCCAAGCAAAGTTTTCCCTTACCTGTGTGTATGTCTTGATGAACCCTTCATGCCCTACTAAAGGTGAGTCATGACATGATTGCAACACCTTTTCTTTGAAAACTGATTCGAGAACCAAGAAAATTCATCCCTTGTAGTATATTATGTCATCTATGATCCTAAAATTGTGATTTTTCACCTGCCCATCCATCATTTCACATGCAAACATGTTTTTGGAATATTCCACCAACAAGTGTGCCTTCTCTAATTTGAAATATCTGTCATGGAATAAACTGAAGGTCTCCTAGATAAAGTATCAACAACCACATTGTTCTTCCCTTTGACAAATTCAATGTCAAAATCATAGGCTTGGATCTTGCTCACCAATTTTTGGTGTCTCTCATTGAGGTCTTTTTGTTCTAGGAATTACTTGAGGCTATTATGATCAGTGTTGACTACAAATTTTTCCCCAACCAAATAATCTTTGAACTTAACTAGAGCATGCATTATAGACAACATTTCCTTATCATAAATAGTATACAAGAGCTCAGGTCCTCTCAGTTTTTGACTGTCATAAGTAATGGGATGCCTATTCTACATAAGAATTGCTCCAATTCCCTCCCATAATGCATCACACTCCAAAATGAAGGGTTGAGAGAAATCTAGTAAAGAGAGGACTGGGAAAGTGCTCATTACTTTCTTCATATTTTCAAATGTTACATGTTCCTCATGACTCCACTTAAAGACACATTTTCTGGTCAAATCTGTCAATTTTGTGCAAAGATGAGAAAATCGCTTGACAAACCTCCTGTAATAACTACAAATACCAAGAAATCCCTTAAATTATGTAATATTTTTGCGTGTTGTCCAATCAGGTATGGATTTCATTTTTTCCTAGTGCATCTGTACCTCTATTTCTCCAATAATGTGTACCAAATAAAGTACTCCAGTCATCCCGAATTCACACTTTGATTCCTTGGAATACAAGGACTGTTACTCCATGATGCTTAAGATTTTGTCTACATGTTTGAGATGATCCTCCCATGTTTTACTACAGATCAATAAGTCATCAAAGAATACTAGTAGAAACTTCCTCAACTATTTATTGAAGACATTATTCATGCATGACTGGAAAGTGGTTGGTGCATTAGTCAATCCAAAAGGAATAACAAGGAACTCATAGTGGCCATAGTGGCATCCGAAAGTTGTCTTGGGAACATATTGTTCCCTCATATTGATTTGGTGATATGTAGAGTGAAAATCAATCTTGGTGAATTAGTTTGTGCCATGCAAATCATCCAACAACTCATCTATATGAGGGTTAGGATACCTGTTCTTTATGGTATTTTTTTTAAGGTCCTGTAATCAATGCACATGCGCATAATACCATATTTCCTTTTCAATAATACCACGGAAGATGAAAATGGGATAGAGATTGGCCTAGTGTGGTCCATGTCCAATAGCTCTTTGATATATTTTTTAATATCATCCTTGTATTTATTAGGATGTCTATATGGGGTGGTGATGACTAGTTTTTCTCCCTCCTCCAACTCTATGATATGCTCAAATCCTCTATCCGGTGGTTTCCCTAGTGGAATAGGCTCAAAGTCTTTGTTGTGAGTATAAATTATTCTTTGTATGTCCTACGAGTATTTTGGATTCCCCTCCTTATCCAACTAAATTGATATTAGACATTTTTTTTCATAAACCACGTATTCCCTCCTAAAAATGGCCTCCATGTGCTTGGTTGTAACCACTCTTGGTGCATTCCCTGACATTCCTTTTAAAGTCATCATTTTTCCATTCTCCCCATTGAATGACATTTCCATTGTCCTATAGTTGGTAGTGATAGGTGTTACATGTTATTTTGGTCACCCCAGTGATCCATTGACAACATGTGTTCATGTTCCCAAAAAGAGTCTTTCTCCATGAGGAAAGTGATTGGCTTCCTCTTCTTAAAAACCCTATTAAGAAAGGTCATCACATGCTACACTATACATAGGGTGAGATGATGCCTAATCGTCTCCCCCTGCTATAGAGATGAAATGCGATGTCTTTGAGGGATGAATTATACCTAGGGTGCGACGATGCCAAAAGACTAATAAAAGGTCAAGTTTCACAAATGTTCTAGAAGGGGATCTTCTAGAAGATGAGGTGGCCTCCAAATGGTTTGGATATTACTCACTTATTTGATTTGGTGGGATCATCCTAATCTCATTACCTATCTCTCTTTCACACTATATAAAGAGGGATCTCTCTTGGAAAAGGATAAGGTTGAATAAGCTAAGAATTGGATGAGGAATTCTACTTCAGCTCATACTTGAGAGCTTCATTTCAGTTCATCAAGTCATTGTGGATTTTATTCATTCAAGGTTGGAGAAAGTGTGTTTGTTGGAGCAAAGGACCATCAAAAGGGGACCTTGTGACATCAAGGCTTTGGTTTTAATCTCCACTTTCATTTAAATATGATACAGTGATATGTTTCTTTCCCATATAACGTGTCTTGTTTTATTGTATGATTCCTTGATCACATACATAGGTTCTTGTTGAGTTCATTGTATTGCTTTCACTTTGGTTGGTTTGGGTTCCCTTGTAGATTCAATATCATAGGAGAACTGGAGTGGAGCTAAGATGGAAATGGCAAGAGGAAATGACATTTAAATGGTATGTTGTCTATCTCTTGTTAACTAGTTAAAATCAATAGTTAGAGCTTAGGGAAAGCATCATATTGTGTTTTGTTTTGTTCTAGTTTTGGGTGGATCTAGGGAAATCTGTTTATGTCTGCATTTATCGATTAATCCTATAACAAAATTGGAGACCATACTGGGGATATGACTTCCTTTTGGTTTTTTACTTCCCATTTTCTTTTAGTTTGCCTTCTTTTGATTAAATCCATTCTCTAAGTTTGTGGGTGATCCATATGGACTCCCTGGGTCTAAAAGTTAAGTTAGATATTTTTTCTTTCTTGCAATTTTTCTTTAGTTACAGAGATCATCACACTGTACCATTTATAGAACCTAAGATGACCTTCATATATCGCACCTTGCTTTTTCAATCCAGTGTGGTGATGTCGCATTATGTCCTATTGGTAGCCTGCGACGATCCTTTCTCGTCACACTGTGTCCCACAGCCAGCCTACGACGATTCCTGTACGATTTGTTGGAGTGAGTCAATTTTTCTTTTTTCACCCAGTTTTTCCTCAAATGCTTGGGATGGACTTGTGATACTAGTGTTTGATTTATTTATGAGTTTAAATATTTCCTTTGATTGGTTTTCATGGATTGAAAGTATTTCTTTGTAATTTTGCAAGTTTTTTCTTTTTATCTTTGCCACAAGGATATAATCTTTGTATCTTTGATCTGAGTGTTTGTTTGACAAAGGGTCTTTGATTTATTTGAGGTTTTGGATTTATTTTTATTTCCATATTGTTTTTTGATTGAGAAACATTTATGTTTGCATTTGACAAAAGGCCTTCCAATCATTTTTATTTGTGTCTATGTTATGGGTTTGATTTGGGAGTTTTGTTGAATGTGTTGATTTTCTTGGATTACACTTTCCTTTCATCTTTGCATATCTGATTTGATTTGGGAAAGGAAGAACTGAACTCATTTATTATTTTAGTAATATTTGATAAGGAAATTATTGCATTCAAAATACTTGTTAGGAGAAAGTTGGAAAATTTTTATAGTTTTTTATTATTTGAAATTGTGTTCATTCAAGAAATGAGGAATTGTATTTCGTAGTGTTTGTACTTCAAGAAAAATGCCTTCTCCCTATTGTAATTAGATTTCATTGAATTGAAAGATTGCATATTCATATATTCTTTCATTTTATTGGGTCAAGGTGACAACATCATGAGTTTCATCTCCATACCCCTTTTGAGTAAACAACAACTTTTAAAAACACAGTGTAATTTAAAATCTATTAGTAACTTTAGTTTCTAGAAATTATCTTCACCAACATTAGCTAGAATAGTGCTTTGGAATAGGTTGTAAGGCACACTCTCCAAAGAATCAAAACACACGGTAGTATCTTGTGATAGGGAGAGTTCAAATCCAATTGTTACATTTTGTCTTGGGAATCCCTTCTCACACAAGGTCAAACCTGAGGTCGCATTAAGAATGGCAGAGTTACTCACCCTTCTTTGTTGGTCTTGGTGTAGAGATTGCATGTATTATTGGTGGTCACTTGAAGGTATACCCACGATTATGTGTGGGAACCTTTCGAGTTGATTTCGGGCTAGATACCCCGCCTTTTTGTGTGGATCGGATTGTCGATTGTTTCCTCAGGCATCATTGTTGTAGTTGGTAACTTTAGTGACATATCTCTTTAGGGTATTTACACGAAGTGACTATGGAGGGGAAAGTCTTCACAGTACCTAGAACCGACGTTGGCCAAACTCACTCGAGCTCCTTGGAGGGTATATGCATGATTATGTGTGGGAGATTACAATAGGGTGTAAGTCCATTAAGCAGGTCATCGGCATAACTTTTCCACCTTCTTTATCCTATCCCCTTCTTGTCTTGACTTCACGATGTTGGATTTCATCTCCAACTAGTGACTTCAAAATAAGAAGGTTTGTTTGCTTGCTTTGATTTCCATATTTTATTAGTCAATGTTGTTTGTTTCTCTAGTTGGCCATAGATTTTTTTCGTTCTTTACTTGGTTCATACAACATTGGCCTTCATCGTTCAGGCAGGATGCAAGGAATTCCTCCGAAAAATCCAGAAGGTTACCTTCTTTTGCTTCTCAATACACTAGAGGGATCTCCTGAGGGAGCAGTCAATAACGAAGTAGCCTCATAGGTTGGAAGTTCAAACTCTTTAGAGAGATTCCAAATTGTTTTAGATTCTTTAGAGGAATTTAGACTTCCCCCAAATCTATTATTGAGTATTAGACACGACACACATTTTCTCCGGATGAATTCATGGGAGAAATTGTTGTTGACAACACTGAAGTAACTACTGCACATAACGCAGGATCTGGAGTAGACGATCCACTTTTTAAAAGTGAATCGTTTAGAACCCCGGCTCACACTACTGGAATTTTTAATCCTATCTCTTCCTCTATGTCAGTGCATAATATTTTTGGTAACCTAGGAGCGAGTCCTGATCAGCCTATGGAATTGCAAATGCATAAGGCATCTGTTACCTATACGGTACCTTTAGACCATTTTACTGGCATGACCAGTAATGTCACCGTATTTTTAGACCAATTGTTGGTCGGTTCTCACTCAATTATTCCCCTCCAGATGGCCCATTCTACTATGGTCCCACATGCTATGACTGTTTCTACCAAAAATGTGGCTATCACTCAAGATCCTATTGGAACACCACTTCCTCTTAGACCAAATCCATCACTTCCCCCCAAGTATAACGTTTTGAACACTTCCACTGTTATTCCTACCTAGAATCCATCCGGAGGGTCAAAATGTTTTGTTCCTCTTAGATATAATGTTGCTAGTCAGTATGTTCCTATACCTACCCAGGTTCTCTCCAGGGAACCTTATGTTCCTCCTCCACCATTGTTGGAGGATATAATCATCCTGGACCAAGTGGGCCCAATCCAATTGGAGGCATAAGTCATTATGTCGCTTCTACTTTTCAGATTCCCATTGGAGGCCAACCCTAAGTTGGGGGGAAACATAAATTTAGGGGGCAACCTCAGATTGGGGGACAACCTCAAGTTGGGGGGAAACCTCAAGTTGGAGTCCATAACCTAGGTTATGGACAAAGTATACATGCATTACAATCACAACCTTGGAATCTTCCCTTCCAAGGAAATCAACAACGGGTTGGGGGGAAACGTCCTCAAGTTAATTCCTTTGTACCCCCTAAGTTCAGACAACCATATCCAGGTTCTATGAATCCTACTTGGGGTCCAAATGTTCAGTCCAATGTCCCTTTCCAAGGGAAAATACCTAATAAACCCAACCCTATTGGATATTTTCCTCAAAACCCTCCACAACCGAATTTGTTAGGACTGTCTAATTATCTACCTCCCCAAAACTACCAATTTCCTCAAGTGAACAGACAATTTCCTTTTCTTGCCACTTTGGATTTACTGGATTTGTCTAGGATCTTGAATGATCCTATTTTGCACTCTCCTTATTATCCTATCATCCCGACCAAACTACCATATGACATCCCTAAATTTGACGATCGATCGGGAGAAGACCCAAATAATCATGTTATGACTTTACATCTCTAGTGTTTTTCCAACTCATTGATGGACGACTCCATTATAGTATGAATTTTCCAACGAAATCTCACTAATCGAATACTGCGAGGTTTCTTTAATGAATTTAACACACTAGACATGGCCTTTCTAACACATTACCAGTTGCCAATTCAATATAAGACAGGAACCAAAATTTTGAATTCTTTTAAACAATCTTCTTCCACTCATATTTCTGATCACATCCATGAGTGGAGGAGAAGACGGTTAATCAAAGTTCCCCTTCCTGATCAATTATTGGCTGAGTGGTTTACCAAATAACTCATTGATATTATTTTCCGTGATGTTTCCATGGGTGGTGTTGTCACTGAAGAGAAGGCGATTAGTTGTGCTCAATATCTAGATCTCGTTTATTCACAAACGGGCCCACTTTACGAATTAATCTCTGAATCTCCTCATCCTTCCACGAATCCTACCCCAACACATCCAGTAGCTTCTCATGTTGTTGATGGTGTGATTGGCACCTTCCATGCCGAAAATCAGTCTCCATGGGCCAGTCACACCAATCCTAAATATAATAATTCTAATGTACAAAATACTCTTACTCCTACTCCTTGCTCCAGTAATACTGTTGAAGTTAATTCGATTCAATCAACCCCTACTGGAAAAAATCAAAATAAAAAGAAAGGGAAGGGTAAGAATAAGGAAGACAAAAATAACAATCAACAATATGAGAAGCCCAAAATGTAGCCCGTTGATGATATATATAAACGTAAACCTCATTACCCTTGCCTAATTTGTGGTAACGATCATTACACGAATATTGTCCATGACGCGCTGAGGTTACTAAGTTCCTCCAAGGGACCAGGAAGCCTCCTACACCTATCATTTTGTCACAACCTTTCCCTTCTCAGCAACAGGCTCAATTAGTCATCCATGACCAAGATTCTCCTTACACCTCATCTTACGTCCGTATGTGTATTGGTGACTCCAAAAAGAACGAATTTGTAGTCACAACTCAATCCAGAGATTATTCTCCATTGAAAGAGAAAGTTGATGATTTACCACCTTTGTTGGTTCAACCTCCCCCCCCAAATTCACCTCCAAATGGTCCTCTTCATATCAAATGATCGGTTCTCGATATGGTTCTTCGCTCTCCTCTAAAGGGCATTGCTCGAAAGTCTTCATTTAAACCTCAAGCACATGTTGCACAAAACTACGGTATAGTAGAAGACCTTTCACAAGCACCCGAGTCTACGATGTCAGCTCTCGAAGTCCTTCAAAGTTGTACTGCTCAACGGAAGGTGATGTTAAAGGCCATTGGTGGAATTGACCCTATGGATACCCATATGATAATATTTGACTTGTAAGTTAACATTCCAAGGCTCCCTCCTCAGTTAGTGTTTCAGATCCAATTTTTTGTTGAGAACAAGAATATCTGTAGAACCTTTATTGATGAAGGAGCCTCGACTTGTGTTATGTTTGTTACTTGTTGAAAAGCTATTGTCTCTCCTTCCCTTACCAAGTCACACAATAATCTCAAGGATTTCAATGGCATAGGTTTTAAACCTTACAGTGTTATTCCCTCGTTGTCTATTATGTTGGAAGATAAGTCGGGCAATGTCTAGGTTGAGGTCTTTGATGCACCTCTTGATTATAACATTCTACTTGGTCGTAGCTGGATTGATTCCATGCATGAATATGTGTCTACCCTTTCCCGTGTGTTACGTTTCCTACACCAAGGAAAGGTCATTAATGTCGACCAACTAGCCTTATTTAATTCTAATTCACATACTAGCATCATTGCCTTTATCTTGAAGACACCTCCCAGTTATGAGAATGTTGGAGTAGGTCTTTTGAAAGATTCAACTTTGATGGGTACATTTCCAATCACACCACCTGATATTCCCCCTCCTTTTGTTGCCTCAATTAACATGTAGAGACATAGCTTAATTAAATACAAAATTTTAATTCAATTAACATATAATTGCCTTCTCATACGTAAATTATTCATTCACATCATAAGCATAAATATTCTGCATAAGTTAAAATCTATCTATAGCATGGAAATAACTCAACAATTCGCAATAAAATACCTGCTTCTGATGCTAATTCCCGTCGATATGGTTGTCCCTTCCCTGCTGCCTTGCTGCTGTCTTGCCTAGCCTGTTGCACTTGCTGTTGTCTTGCCTAGTTTGTTGCACTGACCAACACTGCCCAAAACGACTATCCTCCCAGCCATCTAGGAGCAGCCTGTCTGGCTCCCTAGCTCCAGGAAATCAAAAGGAATCCTGGCCCCCGTGCCCAAAACCCCTAGAAACCCGGTGCCCCTTGCAATGATACTCACAGTCTACAGAACTCTCCCACAGAACCAAAAAAACCAAGCCAAGAAACTAGTGCTCTCGTCCCCCTCAAAACTGCTTCCTCCCAAAAATAAAAAATCCTCCTCCCAATGATGCCTTCCACCATAAGGCTCTCCCCCTCATATTCCCCCTTCATCGACTCTTCCTTTCATTAATTTCCTAATCCATTTATTTATTATCTTATCCCCTTGTATTTATTATCTTATCTTATCTTATCCTTACATTTAATGTCCTATCCCCTCCCGTATACGTAAGTCTTAATAAATTAAATTATTAACCCCAT
>SNQJ01S0003795.1:21806-62141 GCA_010110895.2 Picea sitchensis | reverse complement strand
GTACTCTCTCAATACCCCTAACCCTAATCGTCCTGTAGCTTGTTTCAATTGTGAACGCACCCTGAGCCTCTCCTGCTCTGCAACTGCGGCGGAGCTCTGGAAATGGTCGGAGCTCTGGTAATGGCCGCGGCTATTTCTCATGGCGTTATGTGTAGGGTTGGTATTTATTTTGGCGTAACAACACTACGATTTGATACAAATATTTTGTTAAATTTTCTCAGACTTGCGGCGTTTGTCCATGAACTTTGCAATAGGGGAGGTCTCGTTGGCTATTGGGTTTTTCTTTTTTGTTTGGTTTTATTAATTAATTTATTTTTTGATAAAAAAAAAATAAAAATTGTGTGGTGTTTACAGGCTGCGTGAGCTCTCTCTCCTTGGCTACGTTTGGTGTGGCAAACTTGGTAGTTGTTTCTTTGATCTTTGCCGCAGCTCCCTCTCCCTCCGTCGGCTGGATTCGACCGCTTTTTCATTGGAGAATATGATATCTGTGTATATTACACAGTCCCAGAAAATAATTTCTATTTGGAAGTAGATTGTTTGAAGATAAATAATTTTGAACATTATTCGGCGGGGTCGGTGTTGTATAGCCTCTACTCAGACTTCTTTGCACTGTCTCTTCTCTCCAAACCACTTCTCCTCTGCAAATCGTACCTGCTCTTGTGATAAAATCGGATTCTCCAGTCTGTCTGGTTGATTTCTATTCTGTGTATAGTTTACGTGCATGTGTTTGCTGGATGGAACAGGGCGTCTAGGTATCTGTGTCATTAGGGCTTCTTATTATAACATGTTTTAATATATGCACGATTTTTAGGGCGTGATTTATATATGCGTGGTTTATTATATAACATGGTTTAATATATGCGCGATTTTTTTATTCCTTGATCCTTTGTATATGCGCGATTTGGTATTGCTATATGCGCGATTTTTTTTTTATTCCTTGATCCTTTGGTTTAATATATGTATGATTTGGTAATGCTATTTCTTTTCCTTACCTTGCATGGCGATTTTTTTTTTTTTTTTCAAAAAAACAAAAACTCTCTGTGTGGTTGTTCTAGGCCACGAGTTATCCTTTGGATTCTCTGTGCATTGGAGGTCATCTGACAGTAGTTGTCGGATGTGCCTCTATGACATTCTCTTGACGAATCACTTCTTCATGGCATGGTTTCTGGACCAAACGCAAATCCATGGTCCTATCTTTCCGTGTCTCCGCTCAAACAAGTAGCTCCACTCCAGTCGTCTACAACAAGCAGTCGCAAAGACAGATCTCTTTTTGTCTCCCAAGCATATGGTACACATCTCTATATATAAGGTTCGGCACAAGGTAAAGAAGCCTCTTCTCGTTCCCAGTTCAAATCATCTATATTCAGTTGATCCATATGTGGATCATCCAGTTTCAGATCGAAAGCGAGATAAAGATCCAAATCCAGTTGTTTATTGGATCGATTCAGTAAAAGAACCCATCCCAAGGCCAGTGAGTGGCACCTAACTCCGCCCAGCGCGATAGCACCTCCTGACTGCCTCCACTGAGGGGGATGAGAGGGTTGGCATCTAAATGTGCTGAGTTCTTTTGCGTAGAAGTCATAATGGGTTTGTGCCAACTGATTTAGCAATGCGGTATAGGATTTATTTACTTGTGGGAAGCTTCGGGCTTCAGGATAATTATCTTACCTTTGATCACATCTTCTTTTTTTTTCATTTTTAGCCAGAGAAAGCTATATATAAATCAATTCATTTATACCCCTATTTTTACCACCACAGATTATCAGTGACGTTGCTATACTTCTAAGTTCTTCATTCAAGTCAAATCACTTGTGACAGTTCAGGTGCTTAAGCTTTTATGTCCTAATTGGCAATAATGAAGTTCTGTCAGTACTATGCCTCTGCACGTGGACTTGACCTTGTCTTCAAACCCTGGCCATGGCCGTCAGCATTACTATTGAGGATTTTCAAGCTTTATTATATTCAGGACCAAGAAATCCATGAGCAGCACTGACAGTGTAGTTTTTCTATACTTTGGTCGATCTGTATAAAAAATTTATTTTCTCTATTAAGTAACTTTTACCTCACATCGACTTGAGGGTTTATATTTGCAGTAATGTAGATATAAATTCCAACAAGTTCCTCATATTTCAATTAATTTTTCAATGACAATTGACATAATTACTTATGCTTGAACTTTTCAATTCACTTTTTGCCGGAATGTCTGCTACTCTACCTGAATTGAAGGTCTTATAATTATTTTTTTTAGAAGGGATTGCGTTTAGCAATTAGGATCTCAAGGATTGTTTTAGATTCATTTAGAATTAATCTCTCAGATGTCCATCGGTTTGTCATGGGTGATTATGATACGGTTTTCTTCCCAGAAAATCTAATACAAGTGTTGTCCACGTATGACCATAGTTAGTACTGCTATATTGCAACCAATTCATAGAGTATTGAGCATAATGTTTTGCATTCTTATGGCATGTCTTTTGGAGGTAGGGACTATGCATCTAACTATCCACTTGCACCCACTAACAAGGCTTCAGTCATTGATACAGTATGCTCGTGCAACCACGGAGCTAGAAAATGAAAAGGTATGACTTTTGCTTATCCATTTTTGTTAAAATTTGAGTTTCTCTTCTTTAGGAAATTTATTATAACCCTCCTTGACTCTGCAGATCAAGGAAGAGAAGTAGTTAGAGGAATTTTTAACTCAACTTGAGTGCTTATCCATTTGGAAGCAGGCCTTGCCTATATGCTATGATTGGACTGCCTCTCCTACAGGAGGAAGTCCTTCATCAAATGTCATTGTTGACGAAGAGGCTTTGAATAGTAGTGCTAACATTGCTCACATGTTAGAGGAAGTAGGCTTCCAAGGAACAACAACTTCTTGATCAATGATGGAATATGAATTTCTTACTGCGGTTGAGCATGCTGAAGAGCATGCCCCATCAGATGGTATAAATGGATTCCATGAATGAAATTGCTTATGTTCATTTTCTTTTTATAGTAACTGAATTGCTAGAACCAATTTCATTCAATTGGTAAATGTATTTTTCTGTACCATATGAAGTCTATTAGAAATGAACAAGCTTGCGCGGAGAGTGGAACTGGTCTATAGACAACTTATAACAAGATTAATATATCTGTGTAGCTTTCTATTTCTTTTCTATTTCTATATATATATTTATATGTTTTACTATATTCTTATTTTTTTTTTAGCAGTTGATTATATAAAAATATCTTAAACTTTTATCGGCTAGGCTTCTTACAGGTCTGAAGGTGAACAGGCCTCCTTCAAACTTACAACAATTTCTTGGGTTTTCTGGTTTATTTCTGGGTTAATTCTAAGTAGGTGGGTAGGCTCTTGGTTCCAGATTTTGAACCAGGGCTCTAATACCATGTGTAGAGACCCAACTTAATTAAATACAAAATTTTAATTCAATTAACATATAATTGCCTTCTCATACGTAAATTATTCATTCACATCATAAGCATAAATATCCTGCATAAGTTAAAATCTATCTACAGCATGGAAATAACTCAACAATTTGCAATAAAATACCTGCTTCTGATGCTAATTATCATCGATATGGTTGTCCCTTCCCTGCTGCCTTGTTGTTGTCTTGCCTAGCCTGTTGCACTTGCTGTTGTCTTGCCTAGCCTATTGCACTGACCAACACTGCCCAAAACGACTATCCTCCCAGCCAGCTAGGAGCAGCCTGTCCGGCTCCCTAGCTCCAGGAAATCGAAAGGAATCCTAGCCCCCGTGCCCAAAACCCCTAGCAACCCGGTGCCCCCTGCAATGATACTCACAGTCTGCAGAACTCTCCCACAGAACCAGAAAAACCAAGCCAAGAAACTAGTGCTCTCATCCCCCTAAAAAATGCTTCCTCCCAATGATGCCTTCCACCGTAAGGCTCTACCCCTCATATTCCCCCTTCACCGACTCTTCCTTTCATTAATTTCCTTATCTATTTATTTGTTATCTTATCCCCTTGTATTTATTATCTTATCTTATCTTATCCTTACATTTAATGTCCTATCCCCTCCCGTATATGTAAGTCTTAATAAATTAAATTATTAACCCCATTAATTTTTCACTCACATAATTAAAGAGTCAATTAATAATTAATTAATCATTGACAGTTATGAACAAATAATTAATGATAATTAATTAGTTAATATTATAAAAGAAATAATTATTGTTTAGCTAATATCTTAGGACAATCAGATTATCAATTAATTATAATTAATAATCCTATACATTTATTTAAGTAGGGTTGTTACATAACATGATATCAACCATCGTTCGTGAAACCCCAGAGTCATATGACCCATGGATAGTACCTAAATATGGTGATTATCTTCGTTACAGTGACTGCATTCCTTTAAGTCTGGTCGAATCCGCTTATCAAGATATTGAATCAACAACCCCCTCCCCTCCTTCTCTTTGTGATGCATCTTCTGATATGTTTCACGTGATCTTTCTTACTGATGAGATGATCATATCAGTCATGTCTATGGAAGATAATCCATGGGACGATGGCCATCATCACTCCATTCTCTTCTTAGAACATGATACCATAGAGAGCTACCAACAGATTTGACTCTGTCAACCGTTGTTTTTATCTCTTTCATTTCTGATTCAACACACGATGTCTTGTATGAAGGGAACTTGAGTAACATTTCACCTACCATTCCTCTTGACATATCGATTAAACCCAGAGTCATGGAAAATTTCCATATTGATGCCTCATGTTCTACTGATGAGGTCTGCACCTATAAATCCCTTTTTCAAGAATTCTCTGACGTTTTTTCTTGGAGTTATGAAGCAATGCCAGGTATTGATCCTGATATTGTAGTGCATGAGATTAATACATATCTGGACACTAAACCCGTTTGACAGAGACTTCACCCATTCCATCCACATAAAGTTGTTCCTATCAAGCTTGAGGTTGAAAAAATTCTTAAAGTTGTCTTTGTCTATCATGTGGCTTTGATTGATTGGGTATCCAATCTTGTTCCAGTAAATAAGAAACAAGGTACGATCCACATTTGCGTATATTATAGGGATACAAATAAATATTGTCCTAAGGAAAATTATCCTACCCCTTTCTTTTACTAGATCGTTAATGGCTGTGTCGGGAGTGAAATATTCTCCTTAATAGATGGTTTCTTTGGTTATAATCAAATTAATATTTTACCAGCGGATCAACACAAGACTACTTTTATCTTCCCTTGGGGAACCTTTGCCTATCAGAAATTACTCTTTGGTATCAAAAATGTTGGTGCAACCTTTCAGCGTGCTATGTCTTACACTTTCCATGATATTAAGAACATCATAAAACCCTATCTTGACGATCTACTGGTGCATTTCATGCGTCGTGAAGATCACCCAGCACATTTGTAGGTCATTTTCCTATGCTATCGTTATTATCGCATACATCTAAATCCACAGATATGTGTTTTTTTGGTGGAATTCAGCCGACTTCTTGGTTTCATTGTGTTTATACATGGAATTTAAGTAGATCCCTTGAAGGTTGAGGCTATTCACAATCTACCTCATCCTTCCACACTATGCTAGCTCTAGAGTTTGAAAGGGAAGGCAAACTTCTTATGTCGATTCATCCCCGATTACGTTGAACTGACGAAAGGATTCACTGGGCTCCTTAAGAAAGGTTACGACTTTGTATCGGACGATACTGTGAATAAATCCTTAGATGCTTTGAAACTAGCCTTAACCCGTACACCACTATTGTTTCCCCCTAAGTATAGCCAGGATTATTTCCTATACTTAGTTGTTTTAAACTCTACCATTTCTATGGCCTTATTCCAAGAGGATGATTCGCATGATGAACATGTGATATATTATTTGAGTTGGAATCTCATGATTACTGAAACCAAATACCTACACATGGAGAAACTAGCCTTGGTAGTTGTTCAAGTTGTTCGACATTTTCTTCACTACATCCTACTATGTAGAACCACAGTCATTTCTGACTGCAACCCCATCCAACATATCCTTACTCGAAAATTGTTGGGGGGAAATTACTCCAAATGGATAGTCATTCTCTAGTATTTTGACTTGGAGTTTGAACACACCAAGTCAAATAAATCTTTCATTTTTTTCGAATTGATATGTGACCTTCCCTCTACTGAGACAGAAAATATGGCAGAGGATTCTTTACCTGACAAATCCCTCTTTCTGATCAGTTATGATGATGTCTAGTATGGAGATATTATCATATATCTTGATACTCAAACTTTATGACCTGATCTCTCTAGTATAGATCGTCATCGTATATGATATCAAGCTCATCAATACATCATCCTTGGTGATACCCTTTACCGTCATGGTATTGATTCCATTTTTCAACGATGTCTCACCAACGATGAAGCTGAGAAAGATTTGAATGATTGTCACTCCAGAGCATGTGGAGGTCATATGTCTCGGTATGCCACTACCCAAAAGATCTTGCAAGCTGGTTATTTTTGGCCTTCATTGTTTAAGGATTGCATTATTGTCGTCCAAAAATCCCATGCTTACCAAACTTACAATCATAAGATCTGATCTCACCCTACTCCACTTCATCCTATATTTTTTGTTGGTCCATTCGCCAAATGGGGCATCGACTTCATGACATGTAACCCTCACTTAGCTGAGGGGCATGGATACATTATTGTCGCTGTGGATTATTTCACTAAATGGGTCGAGCCGATGCCTACCTTTGATAACACCGGGAAAACTGCAACATTGTTCATATTCAATCATATCATTACTAGGTTTGGTTTCCCTCAAGCCATCATTACTGATAATGGTAGTCATTTTTGGAATTTTATGATGTATGAACTTACTGCAAAATTGGGTCTTCTCCATGAAAATTTGACCCCCTATTATCCGCAGGCCAATGGCCAAGTTGAAGCAATCAAAAAATTTCTCACTAATATGCTTCAATAGATGATAGGAATTCATAAGACAAATTGGCACACGATGTTGTTCTTAGCATTATGGGCCTATTAGAAATTTGTTAAGTCTGCCACGAGATTCACACCTTTCTAGTTAGTATATGGTATCGAAGCAATTTTTTCGATTGAATGTGAGATACCATATTTGAAACTAGTCATTGAACTTCTCCCTAACACCTCTACTAAAGAGGAACGTCTGTTGTACTTGATGAAATTAGATGAAACCCGTCGTGATGTCACCTTGGTTATTGAAACTCAGAAGAAACGTTTTAAATCCCAATACAACAAGCATGTCAAGCCATGTGTTTTTTTCTGAAGATGATCTAGTTATTCTTTACGAGCAATATCGTGATTTCCTAGGGGCTAGTAAATTCGAGCCCATGTGGTGCGATCCTTATATTGTCAAAGGAGTATTGGAGAAGGGAGCTTATGAATTGGTAGATTATGATGGAATTCCTTTGAGTGAACCCAGAAATGGACTTTACTTAAAAAAGTTCTATGCTTAAATCATTTTTTCATGAGTTCTTGTACTTTTAGTGTAGCATACTCTTGTGTGCTTTTTCCGTTGTTTGGTTTCACCCTTCAGCTGCTTACCTTCCATTGTGCTTGGTTTTCAAATGTCAGTGTCTTCGATACCCTATCTTGGCTTCGCTGATGGTGTAGTCACAGTACTCATAGTTTAGCATCTATTTCTTGGGAAATCTATACACCTACAGATGAACTGATTAGTATACATGGTGTTTACCTTGGTTGTGCAACTAACAATATCACAGAATACAGTGCATTCATAGAATTATTGACCGAAGATGTTTCACTTGGAATCTGTCATCTTGTTGTACGACTCGATTCACATTTAGTACTCCTATAGTTGAGTAGTGTTTATTCCATTCGAAGTCCTACGTTGTTAAGGGTATGTTTATGAATTCACCTCTTGGAACGTCATTTTGATTACATTGAATATCAACACATTCCTAGATGTCTAAATACATTAACAGATGCACTGGCTAATTATGTGTTATACATACATTTGAGACATTTATAAAATCCAATCACACATTTTATATACAACAAGTAAGATGGTAGAAGCCTCATATATATATAACGATTAAAGTTTACAAAAAAAGTTTTTTTGTTCGAAGACCAAAATGTCAAAAATGTGAAGCACATGGCTTCATATACAATAGAGAATCAAGGATGTTGCTCACTATAACATGCGACTGCTTGTGCTACTTTATAGAGAAGTGGACCGATGGAAGCAAACATGCCCACTGTGTGGCATTGATAATGCCTTGGGATATCATCTATAGAGGCATCTGGGATGTTCATTGTGAGTCCCTCCAGATTTTGTTCTATGGTCTTAAAGTCAGCAACAACTACTCCTTCTATGACACCTCTCTCCCCTTGCCTCTGTATAGGGGATGAAACTTGAGGACGATAAGTTCCCACATCTACATCATCAAAGAGAATTTGATTAGTCATCAGATAAACAAACATAAAAAAACATTTTATATCATTAAAAATTAGAAAAACATGATATAAACAAAATTTCCTTATAACCTATGTCCCCCCATTGGTAACCTTCAAGAAGAGATAGTTATGGATCCCCACAGATGTCTAGCCCGACATAGGCATAATCTTTGACCATGAGCATTTGGGTTCTCAACCAGTCGAAAAATACATCATTATACCTAACGATGAGACCAACTGCATGTCAGGCCATGAGGTCGAACCACCTCTTCATTCTCGGATATTGTGGGATAGGTATACCCCACTCTACCTGCAAGCACAAAACTAGGACCCTTTCTAGGAAAAAGGATACCAAAATCGACTCGTATCCAAGTTGTTTAAACCCACCACTCCTATACTTGGTCAGTTGTTTTTTCAGACTTTTAAGAACCCCTTCACACCAGTTGAAGACTCGGGGATCCATACAATCTAGTGCATAATGAAAATAGCTCTGGAGAGACATATGGGGAGTTGCACTCTCTTCCATGCATGTTATGGTATAGAGGATGGTTCGTAGAGGCAAGTATCAGACATCTCTAATAGTGAATTTACCTCTATGTTTCTAGGTACTCGACACATAATGTTCATTGATGTAGTGGTTCATAGGCTCACCGCCGCCCCTACTACCTGTGAGAGTCACCTGTGATCCACGGCGAGAGAATCCTGTTAAGAAGTATATATCCTCGATATCTATAGTGAGTGTATGGGCACCCACATGAAACACATGCTCGTTCACATTCCACATATGAACCAGGTACTCAAGGAATCTCAACTGGGCCCTCATACCCTAGATCTTGAAGATTTTCAGCAACCCACACTGTCGGAGGGCCGTCACTATTCCTAGGTCATTCCCGACAAATTATTCTTCCTCCTCATGTTCTCTTTCATGCCATTCCAACATTTTGACCATGGAAGACTTGCCAAGGAACAACAAAAATATATTAGCATCATAAACTTATTCCCTGGAGGATTTTTCTTAGTAAATTCATCTTTAAAAACTTTTTGGGCTACACACATCATAGGCATGGGCATTCACACAGTGTGTCGTCATCGTAGGCTGGCTATAGGACCTCCTGCAATGATCTTAGATCATCGCAGGCCCCGATATAGGGCACCTGCGATGACCTCTATGCATGGGTACCCCTAGAAAATCAACCCAAAAGTTTATTTTTAACCAATGAAAAATAGATTCTAATCCATGGAAATTTGAAGGAAATGAAGATTACCTTTCCTGTGGAGATGATTCATCGAATGATCATTCGTGCCCTCTGCAATCTGCAATTGAAAATTGAGGTAAAAAGGATGTTTGGAGAAAGGTTTGGGTGAAATGACAAATGAAATAGTGAAATGTGGCTTTTACCCATTTTTATTTATTTTTTACTCTTTCATTTGTATTTTATATTATTTTTTATATTTCATCTAAACCCTAAAGTCCTAACAACTCTACAAGTGGTTGATTTTTGCAGATAAAAATTCTAGGAGTGAAACATTGGAACAAAGATAGGGTTTTTTAGGAAAAACTCCAAGCAAGTCTTAATTATTTCTCACTCTCATAAAACCATGAGAATGTAATCGAGTAGTCTTTTGTCATTTTTTCAAACTCATAATGGTGACACGCAAAAATAAGCATATGGAGTAACCTTTAAGGTCTTTTTCACGCTCTGTAAAAATGAAAAGATTGTCGAGTGACCTTGTTCTTTTCACGCTCGTAAAAGTATTTGAAGAAAACATTTGATGAGCGGTAGGTTATCACTTTTTCAGTCTCATCATATTAATTTATGAAAAAGGAACTGATGGAGTTCTCTTTAAGTGTTTTTCAGACTCTCTAAAATTGAAAAACCTTGAGTTTTATTTCTTTGGAATCATTAAACAAACATCGAAAAACCCATATGGGACTGAACCACTCCTTCGTAGGGTTCGTTAAATATACTCTTAGGGACTCGTCCAAAGGATGAGCTTACAATTCAAGCATATGTTATCCTCCTCAAGCTTGCATAAAAATAAAGAGGTACTCGCCAGAAATTCTGGGGGAAAATTTAGGAAAGAAATGTGTCTTTGTATTTGTGTTAGTGGCAGTAATAGTAGCTCTTGAACATGACACCCCCCTTCATCATTAGATCTTTATTGGGAAATCCATTTGTCTCTCGTTTGATCATCCACATTTCTATATGTCAGGTCCTCCTTGAGTCAATGCTACCAAGACCATTGTCATGTCATTTATATGTTCAAGAGAAGTCCAACCCAAACAAGGCTTCTATTGAGTTGTCCATCTGTCGTTATAAATTTTCTACCATGTTGGCCTTCCCTATGTCAGTTTCGAATCACTTCATACTATGATCTACCTCAAATATGTTACATATTTCATGTCATTGATGGAAGATACATCAAGGACCTCCTATGATGAGTATTTTCTTGTCGACTTCAACACATCATCCTGGAACAAGACTTAGAAATCATTTAGTACCTTCGAGCCTGCATGCCTCAATGGCAGGTTTCTTCGCTTTCAAAAGTGGGTTCACATCATTGACCTCTGGTTGGAAGATTCCATCGAGTGTTGGAATTAAAATCATTTATTCACATTAATTGGATTGTACTAGGGTACCTTGGGAGTCATTGACATCAATGGTGATTTCCCTCGCACTTGTTAACGGTTCTCATCATTGGTCGGTAATCAAGTGTTTCTACCATGTTTGACTTAAACACCTATAATCACATGGCTAGATTTGTACTTAGAGACGACAGAATTGAAGACCCTGGATCACATCATTTTTTTCCAGATTGCGACAGAGTATTCATGATTTATATTGACACATAGATCCAATTTGTATGTCTCGTGGCTATGTATGAATTTGAGTCATTTTATAGCATAGATCCACAGTGTATTCCTGGTGGCTATGTTGATTCACAATGACATGATCCATAGTGTATATTTAGTGGCCATGAATCACTTGATATTTTTGTAATCTGAGCATGGGAATTCCTACCTCAGACGATGGTATATTATTATGTTGATGCTTGACTGTTTGAAGGTTCCCGATCGATGCGCTCCTTGTTCGACACACACATTGTACAAAGTATTTCGGCTATCACTAGTTCCAACTTCATACTTTGGGGGGCATTCTATTACACATTATTTTGGTCACCCCAGTGATCCATTGACAACATGTGTTCATGTTCCCAAAAAGAGTCTTTCTCCATGAGGAAAGTGATTGGCTTCCTCTTCTTAAAAACCCTATTAAGAAAGGTCATTGTAGGCTACATTATACATAGGGTGAGATGATGCATGATTGTCGCCCCCTTCTCTAGAGCTGGACTTCGACGTGTCTGCAGGCTGCATTATACCTAGGGTGCGACGATGCCAAAAGACTAAGAAAAGGTCAATTTTCACTAATGTTCTAGAACGGGATATTCTAGAAGATGAGGTGGCCTTTGAACGGTTTGGATCTTACTCACTTCTTTGATTTGGTGGGATCATCCTAATCTCCTCACCTATCTCTCTTTCACACTATATAAATATGGATCTCTCATGGAAAAAGCTAAGGTTGAATAAGCTGAGAATTGGATGAGGAATTCTACTTCATCTCATACTTGAGATATTTATTTCAGTTCATCAAGTCATTGTGAATTTTATTCATTCAAGGTTGAAGCAACTTTGTGTATTGGAGAAAAGGACCATCTAAAGGGGACCTTGTGAGGTCAAGGATTTGGTTTTAATCTCCACTTTGATTTTAATATGATACAGTGATATGTTTCTTTCCCATAAAACTTGTCTTGTTTTATTGTATGATTCCTTGATCATATACATAGGTTCTTGTTGAGGTCATTGTATTGCTTTCACTTTGGTTGTCTTGTGTTCCCTTCCAAATTCAATATCACACGAGCACCGGAGTGGAGCTAAGATGGCAATGGAAAGAGGAAATGACATTTAAACGGTATGTTGTATATCTCTTGTTAACTAGTAAACTCAATAGTTAGAGATTAGGGAAAGCATCATATTTTGTTCTGTTTTGTTCTAGTTATGGGTAGATCTAGGGACATCTATTTATGTTCGCATTTACCAATTAATCCTATAACAATAGGTCCCAATGTAATAAGCCACTAGACTCCCAATATAAAATTGGTGTCTGGTAGGTCCATCACATAGAATTCATGTGCTAAGTCATGCCTCCCCAAAGTGAGGTTCAATCCTGGAATGTACCTGTCACATGGCATAGTGTTACCTCCTGCCCCCTCCACACCAAACCCCTCGAAATCAACTATAGGTATGTTCCTTCTTTTCGCCAATGTTAAATCATTGAATTTATGGGAATCTCCCCCATATATAACCACAACACCCTATGTCCTTGGAGTACTCCTCTCATCATGAAGGTACTATGTTTAGGGACCCCATTGATGGATGCAATAGTGATCTTCTTTTCCCCTACTTGACCAAGATCTGTTCCCTCTCCTCTCGCATTTTTGATCCTGGGTTGATTGTCCTCAATATTTTCAATATGGCCTATCTTCTATTCCTCCTCATCATCAGAAATAACCTCAATATAGTGAACCTTTCCCTTTCCCATGCACTTATGCCCTAGTTCCCAAGGTTCCTTACATGTGAAAAAAAGTTGCTTTCTCCTCAACTCTCTCCTAGTAGCCTCATCCATCCTTCATTTTCCTTTATCCACTCCTCTTTTATCCTTCACCCCTTGGTTTAATGGTGGCCTTGGAGTGAATTTGGTTTTTCTTGTTGATCCCATCAAGTCTCTTGTCCTCCATATAGCTTCCTATGGGTTGTGGGGATTAAAATCCTTAAACCAACCACGTAATGGCTCCATAAAACCCTTAGAGAATAACATAAACAACCTATATTGTGACAGATCAGGTACCATTATGGCCACCCTCTGAAACTCCTCTATAAAATCCTTCGAGGATCATGTTTTCCTAAGTTGAGTGAGCTCTCTGAAATGTAGCTCAGGATCTCCCTAATCAAAACTGTCAATAAGTATCTATGTGAATTATAGGTAAGAGGTGATGTGATATAGGTGGATATTGTTGGCCACCCACCTATTCCAACTACATCAGAATAGTTTGTTGGAAATTTACTATTTTTAGTAGTTTTTTGGTTCCTAAACTTTCGGGGCCATTTTGAGATCCTAAACGATCCTTTTTCACAATCGGGAACCTCAAGGATAACCAAAATTTCTTATTTTTCCCTTGAAATTAATCTCCTTGTTTATACCTTTCCAATGAGCTATCGTTCATGCCAAACAGAGATCATATGCCAAAGTTACACCCCTGGGAAGTTGACACACCGAACTACCCAAAATGGGGTCCACAATACTATTGGATTTTCATCTTCTGGGGTTTTGGGATTTTATTTATGTTAAAAAGGCCTTTGGACCCTCATTGTAACAATAATATTCTTGCCAATGAGCATATCCATCACATGTCTTCTCAGAGATAAGCTACCACCATTCTAGCGAGTCTTTCACTCTGTAATTTTATAGTTCTATACATTTCACTCATTAATATAAATTGTGTATTATTGCATCTATGTGTTTATGGTTATATATATGATATATCTCTATTACATTATTGGATATTTGATATATATTTGTTATATTATTGGATATCTGATATATATCTATACATTTATTTATTACATATCCACTCTCATTTCATGCCAAAAATAATCTGGATCAATGGTATCAGAGCGAGATTCTCTGGGTCATTTTTAGTGCATTTCCTTGATCAGGTCTGCATATATAAATTTGGGTATATATATTGTCTCTCTTGAGGAAAATATCTCTCGCACGCCCAAGAAACCCTCCATGGTGGAAGAAAACAAAAATGATGGACCAAAAGATTCTATTAATTTGTTGCTTGAGCAAGCTCTCACGCGACAAAGGGAGGAAATGATGGAGAATTTTTCCCACATCCTTCAATGCTTGTCAATAACAACAGGAGTGTATTCATCAAGTGACCACTTTGGAGGAACCTCTCCTTTCAAGGTACAAGTTAATTTTGATATTCCTGTATTTGAAGGAAAGATAGATGTGGATGCCCTAGAAAAATGGTTAAATTTGCTAGAAGGTTATTTCTTTGTTCACAATTTCTCTGACATGGAAAATATCACCTTCACACTCCTTAAGGCTCTCCCCCATGTCAAAAATTGGTGGGAAAATTACTGGGAGAAAATTTCCATAGAGGAGTCTGGAATATATGGGGCTAAGCCCACTTTGTATTTGTTTGTGGATGTGGTCAAGGAACAATATTACCTTGTTGGTAACTATAACAACCAATACATGCAATGTACCACACTACAGCAAGAGAGGGGCCAAACAATTCAAGAGTTCACAAATAATTTCCATACCTTACACACCAAGCTGGGTATCAAAGACTCTAAGCATCATTTGGTTCTAAAATACTGCGAGGTTCTGCATAGGTACATCCAAACTGAAATGGATTTCCTAGAATTCTCATCACTGGGACCTACCGACTGATATGCTGTCAAAATCAAGTGGAAATTTAGGCACCAGGAAAATGAGAGTTTGGGTCTGCAAATACACAACAACCAAAGTATTATAAATACGGCCATAACAAACATCCTCTCGAAAACTCTTCCAATACACAATACAATAAGGGGTAACAAAAATATGAACAAGGACAATGGAAAGTGGTGCAATTTACACAAAATCCCCTAGCACAACACTGATGAATATTGCTCAAAACAATCATTGGTGGTTGAGATCAAAGAAAAGGAGTTGAACCCTAATTCATAATATGATTTAGAAAATAAGGGAAGAAGATAGAGCATTGACACAAACCCCCCTACTATCATCACGATCGCAACAATTCAACTAGAAGAACTAGCAAATCATGAAGAGGGGGACCACCTTTTTCATTCACAGATGTGGGTGAAGGGGACCCTACTACATTTTATTGTTGATAACGGAAGATGGAAGAACCTCATTTCAACAAAGGTAATCAAGTAGTTTGGATTGTTGATAACACCACACCCACAACCATACAACATTGGGTGTCTTCGTCAGTGATGATATCTCTATGTTAGCCAACAATTTCGATTGTCATATGGAATCCATCCCTTCAAGGATGAGGTATTATGTGATGTTCCCCCACTGGATGTTTGTGATATTATTTTGGGCTAGCCATATATGTGGAAGCGCCATGTTATTTATGAGTCTCAACCCCATAGTGTCATTGTTACTCTAGGGGTTCATCTCTATAGGATACCAAAGGTAGTTCCAATTATTAGCCCACCTGAATAGTGCCGCAAGGTAGTATCTCATACAAAAAAATTCAGCTTCTTCACAATCTATTCAAAAGATGAAAGTAAGGACACTACAACCACTGTAGCCTTAGTCCAGGAACCTTCTTTCCAGAAAAATCAGGTCGAGAATATTGAATCAAAGAATAAATATTCCTTCTGCACACAGTCATCTCATTAGGTTCTCGACAACCTCCCACAAACCAAGAAACACAACTTCTCCAGCAGGAAAAGAAACTCACCACAATTCAAATTCAGAAAATGATTTCCCCTCTCCCCTAGGAATTCAACGCAATGGATACCATTGCTTCATAAGGAGGAAGGATTGATCTGGGTGGATATTAGTGGCCACCCACCTATTCCAACTAGCTCAAAACAATTTGTTGGAAATTTACTATTTTTAGCAGTTTTTCGGTTCCTAAACTTATGGGGCCATTGCGAAGGCATAAACGACATTTTTTCACAATTGGGAACCTAAAATAAAATTAAAGTATCACATTGATCACCCAAAATTAATATCCTCTTCTATACCTTTCCAACGAGCTATCATGCGCCCCAAACGAAGATCGTATGCCAAAGTTACGCCATGGGGAAGTTGATACACCAAACTACCCAAAACGAGGTCCACAAAAAAGTTGGATTTTCATCCTCTGGAGTTATAGTTTTGGATTTTCTTTATGTTAAAAATTCCTTTGGAGCCTCATTGTAATAACAACATTCTTGTGAATGAGCATAGCCTTCAAATCTCTTCTCAGAGATAAGTTGTCACCATTCTAGCAAGTCTTTAACTCTATAATTTTATAGTTTTGTACATTTCACTCATTAATAGAAATTGTGTATTGTCGTATCTATGTGTTCATGGTTATATCTCTATTATATTATTGGATATATGATATATCTCTGCACATTTCTTTATTATATGTCTTCTCTCATTTCATGTCGAAAATAATCCAGATTATGATGTGATTGTGCCCCAAGGTATTCATGCCATGGTACCACCAATCATGAGCCTATCCTTCTAGGTATATAGTGGAAAATTTAATGGCATCCATTTCCTTCACTGGGATAACCTGCAAATACACATCCAACTTCTGGACCCAAGCCTACGCAGTGGTCCTAGATGACCTATCAAATGTAGGAATATCCATCTTCACTTCCTTGCGCTCTAGTTTATTATTGCCCCTATGATAGATCCTAGTCCTGACCCTATATTTTATACCACAGTACTGATCCAAGGTGACATGTCTCCTAAATCTTGCACTCAATACTGCATACTCCTCAAAGTTGTCCTCTACTTCTGGAAAATAATCATCTTGTTGATGGGCTTCAAGAAAAGTGGGCATATAAGGTCTAGGTGTAACTCTACTATTTCTATCCCCCCTAGAAGGTTCTCCCACAAATAAAATATGTCCCTCAGTATGTAAAGGATGATCTATCTCAGTGTGTTTCCTATTCCCCCCTTGCGATCCACTAGCTTCCCTGTTTCCATTATTATTTGGTCCTTCTTTACCATGATTCATCTGCATGCGGAGAAGTGCAATCTTCTCTTGCCCATATGTCATTGTTTCTAAAGCCTCCTTGAGATCAACCTTTCCTCTCTGCATAGTCTCATGTGTTTCCTGTAAATTATGTTGAACGGAAAACTAAGTTTTTTCTATGGACCTTTTCAAATCCTTAGCCATTCCTGTTATATCTTATGGCTCATTGTCATCCCCTGATTCACCCATTTTTTCTTCAGGTTCCCCAGTCTGTATTTTGCGCCATCCCATATAAATACCCCTAACTTTAGGCATGCACTAATCCCCACAACATGGAAATATTTTTGTCTCTCATACCACTATGATGTTCCCAAGTTGGTTTGTCTAGGAACTTAGGTGTTTTTTACTTGGTTTTGTGTTTTGTTTTTCTTTGTTGTTTAGAGGATTCCTTCCATATTTGCACTAGAAGGGTTTGAATAATTTTTTACAGTATATAAATGATGAAGATACAAAAAAACATATACAATAACCAAAGATAACAAAGATAACACAAGATATTGAGAAACAACTTCATATCTTACATTTATTTAGATAATAAGAATACCCCCATACAATAGATTTGTAGATTTGGAATAGCATATATATATAATATAGAATATGGAATGAATATATCTCAAAATAATATCAAGTAGTGAATAAAAAATCCTCCCAAGGCCTAGTAGATTCAAGTGGAAAGGGTAAGATCAATTTATTTCCCTTCTAACATTGTATCTCTCCAGGCTAGCTGAGTTGTGCACTTTTCTGGCTGATGGCTCTTTGATATTTCGGCCTCGTCTCTCCTAGGATCCAATCCACACAAAAACTATATAAAATAGTATATCTGAGAGTGGTAAACATATTTGATGGGTTTCCCTTGCTGTAGAGAGGGATTTACCCTCCAATAGTCTAGATCCACTCTAGACAGTGTGCCTCCTTATGTAGAAATCATGCCAAGATCCAAATAAAACGATGGATAGATAAAACCCTCCAAGATTGAGCTAGAAAGGTTGCTTTATCCCTCACAAACATTCCCCAGTGGGATTTCCTCTCAAATCTCCCTTCTCTTCCTCAGATTGAATGCATCTTCAACTAGCAATGCACCCTCATGTTAGAAACCCCAAAAAATTGTGCATTTTTCCTTCCTCTTTACTATATGGACAACCTGTAACTACATAGAATGGTGAGGGAGCCATATTTCACCTCCTTATCCAAGATTGGATCAATAATAGGAAAATATTTCATTCTCTTGTTGATCTCTAGGATTTTTTCTCCCAAAACCATCAAAACGTCTAAGCTCAAGAGTTGAAGATGAAAAAGTAAAAATGAAGAGAATGAGGAGTGAGGTGCCCTCCTTTTTATTTTATACCCCTGTGTCTAATTTCCACTTAAGTTGTTTTATTCATTCCTAAGGTTCTTCTCTTCACTTTTCCTCATATTGATTTTTCACTTAATTTATTTTTTTCCAAATGTCACTTTAATAATATAACATTATTCTTCAAGTGATTACTTTTGTGCCTCCTGTGTTAGAAAAACAGGATCGTGGAGCAATAAAATAAAAACAAATGAGGAAATAAAACAAGTAAGATACATAGTAAAATAGAGACACAGATATACGTGGTTTACCCAGTGTGGGATACGTCCACCAGAGAAATTTTCAAGTCCTTCCTTTATTATTATCCAACAAATGAAAGGATACAACCTACAACATATAAATTGTAACTTCCTCTTCTTTCTTTCACAGTCTACTCTCTCAGAATACAATATTCACAATAATACATAGCCGCAAATGCATTTCCCTCATAAAAGAGGGTTTCCTTATAGGGAAACAAACCTTAACATAACTTCTACTATAAGATCTGTGAACTTATAATGAACAATCCATATTTACTATGAAATTACAATATACATTTACAAGGAACATTTTCCTTTGGGGGCTTCTCCCTCGAACCCCCATCGGGGAAGTTTGCCCCCAAAATTCCCTCCAGGGGCCTGCTTTCCCCCAAACCCCATAGGGGGGGAAATCCCCTCCTACAACCCCCCCATGTGGAGGGGTGTATAGTATTCTGGGGTGTACAGTCTTCATGGGGTATAAAAATAGTTGAAAACAAAGACCTATGAAACAGGAAGATAATCAAGCTCCAAAAACAACATCCTAAACCTCGTTTTCTCATGAGACTATAATCTAGTGGGGACATTTAGACTAATAATTCTCTCAAAACTTCTATCAATAGGAGGGGAAATTACAGAGAACAACATTTTTTCATATGCAAAACCATCTAGACTACAAATATTGTCCATTATGGTGGTGAAAATATCATGCAGTTGGCAACAACCTTTAAAGGACATGCATTAGTTTTGTGCATGAAGCTCCAAATTACCACGCCACTAGGTCAAACAAGGACAATATAAGAGATCACACAAGCATTAATAAAAGAATTCAAGAAACCAAAATATGAGTCACAATACATTATTGAGCTCAAGAAGATCCAACAAGTATATATTGAGTCAATATGGGAGTTCAATCAAAGATTCAAATATGTGATGGGGAGGTTAACATTCCAAATACCCGATCAACAACATATAGAGTGTTTCATTACAGGAATGGTACCTCACATTTGTAGTCCATTAATACAACAAAATGTTACGTCAAATTCGTAAGTATTGGATATTTCTATGAAGTTGGAAGCCTTTCTGGTCAGAGACAATGGTGGAATGTTGCAGATACATAACCAACTAGTTTCCTTAACAATTTAGCTGGTAGAAATCGTGTAGGGGAAAGAGAAACATGAAAAGGTCTAGTGCAAAAAATGTTGGGTTGAAGGTCACCACAAAGATGAATGTCCATCCTTTTCATAGTACTTAGCAGCTGGAGCACCGAACCCGCTACCATAAGGAGGATATTTCGAGATATGAAAGAAATTGGGACATAATCCCCATGAGTGCTAGCTATTACAGAAATATCAGAGTACTCCAAGAAGCTTATTATGTATCTTTTGAAAATCAGTGGGACACAAATACAAGGATTTTCATGCATTCTATTTGATGAGGGAGTGCACATCAGACATGTACTAGATTTAGGAGGAGAATGATGCAACAAAAGGGGGAGGGTAGTATAAAATTCAAAGAGTATTTAATCAAGGAAACCAAGGAGGATTCAATAGGGGTTGAGGTACAAAAAACTTCAAGAGAGGAGGAAGAGGCCTCATAATATGCTATAATTGTAGCCAACTAGGACACCTAGTGCGATATTTCCAAAATCCATGAACAACATGCACTTATTGTCGAGTGTTAGAACATGCGACATAGGATTGTCCACAACTGTTGGAAAAATTGTAGGCCAGAGGTAATCAAAACCTAAACCCAAAAATTCAAAATATATCCACTGATATATGGGATGAAGGACGCAAAATAGCAGTCGTTACACGTGGAGGAACAATAACATGGATGGATGGAACCAATGTAAGGAAACATGCAGAGAAACGGGTAAATAAATCAGCAGCACCCATGCTAACACTTGACCCATAAGAAGAGAAGGATACCTATAAACAGGTAAGGAAAGAAGTCTTACAATAATATTGGGAAGCATCCACATCATTTGCACCACCTATGGAGGATATACATCCCACTAATGACCAGACAATGATCAAAGGATCGTTGGAGAAGGTAAGTACCTTAGGAAAATTTTTGAAGAGTTCCGTAGAGCTAGTTGAGGATGAAAATATATCGCATACATTATGCTCTATGATCGATCACTGTGTTGGTCAAGAATTTTTGGGAATGGAATAGTGAGAAGAGACGAAGTACAAGGAAAATGCACACGATCAAGAAAATCAAGAATATCAAGAATATAAAGAAAGAAGAGATATGATAGAGGAGAATATAGGGGACAGGAAAGAATAGCTACCACAACATCCAGGAAAACCAGTCAAGCATGATATGTATCCAGCTCATAATGAGTTGTCACCAGCCAAGCATGAGCAGTAGCCAATGCATTCTGAGTTGGAAAAAAACCCTGATCAAAACGTTTAAATGTGTAAAAGATCTGTGAAGTTGGTATTTGTTGATTTCGTCAGGTCTAGAGAGAAAGAGAGGCTCAGAGAGAAGAGTAGTGTAAAGAAACTACAACCGTGAGGAATATTGTACACTAAGCATCCATTGTAGTGCAAAGCACAAACAATACATTCAAATATAATAAAGAAGCCAATATTTTGTGGAAATATCCTAGAGGGGGGTGAACCACAATAACTCTGTGTATAATTGTGTTGTTGGATGATTATTTATGGTTTTATTGTGTTAATTCTTATCTTTAATATCGATGAATGTTTATCTTTGTTGATATTGTTGATAGAATGATGCGCAGTAACCATAATTGTATCCTTAACCACTAACTATAATGAATATGGATTCATATTCATATATAAGTAAGTAATGAGTCCATATTAACAAGGATCTAGTGCATGGAAGGGTCTTGTAGGTATGACAAAGCACGTTCTCTATATTTCCCTCACTGCTACAAAATATTGGTTCCTGTAGTTCCCATAAAAATATCTCGAGTGAGACTTCACCTGCTTGCAGGTGATGCTGAAAGGTATGGTGTCTATAGGGTTTTTTTGGAATAAGTAACTTGTACCCATGGTATTCAACTTACCCACGTGTGCACCGACAATGATTATCCCTCCAGGGTAGAAACAAGAATTGCAACCTACCACTTTCAAGGAAAGGGAACCATGTGGTGGGATCAACTTAAGTAGGTAAAACACCTTGAGGAGAGGAAGGTATCATGGAGGAAGTTCAAAGGATATTTTCAAGAGAAATATGTGTATGATCATTAATATGAGAGGAAGATGAAAGATTTTGTTGAACTCAAATTGGGAAGCATGACAATGGATGATTATGAAAAGAGGCTCTTTGATTTGTTGAAGTATATGGAATTCATAATGGATGAGAATGTAAAAATACAAAGGTTTCTAAGTGAGTTACCCTCTTTCTATAGTGAAAATATTCCATATGATAACCCCAATACTTTGGAGGAGACCATAAGGAGAAAAAGGAATCTCTATGAGAAAAGCAAAGGGAGGTCAGTTTTCCAAATGACTTGGAATAACAAGATGAAAGGAAAGAAAGAGAAATGGCAAAAAGGTTTTAAGCCACCATTTTTCAAGAACAACTCACAAGAAAATAAGTAGGGACAATCAATCCAAAATGAACACAAGACAATATATTCATTTGGGAAAAGGCCAAGGTAGCATCATTTACAATTTTTGGGATGTGAAGGAAATCACTTATATAGGGACTTCCCTCACAAAGGAGAAAGAATGAGGACTATCCACAACATTCAAGAGGCTGGAATAGTTGAATACATGGGAGGAAGCATGTAAAATACTTATGCAGCCTTGGACAACATGCAAGAAGAGTATCAATCCCCCATGATTGAAGTGGAATTTAAGATTGATAACCATCCCATAGAAATTTTAATTTATTTTGGAGCTAGCCATAGTTACATAAACTCTAACATTGTTGAAAGATTTCACTTGCAAAGGATTAAGGATAAGAAATTTTAGTGAGTTCAATTAGCCGCAGGGTCTAAGAGAAAGATCAATGAGTTAGTTAAATATTGTCCAATAGACATGAATGGACTGAACATAAAGGTAGATGTGAAAATCATACCATTGGGATCATATGATTGTCTAATTAGCATGTATTGTTTGGAAAAACACTGTGCTATCCTAGATTGTTACAACAAGACAATAACTTGTCTTGATGAGGATGGATATTCAGACAAGATTCAAGTAATTTTGAGAGCTATGGCTATTAGAGAAATGTCATACATGCAACTGAAAAAGAGTTTTAGGAAAGGATTCCAAAGTTTTGCAGCCCGTATGGAAAACACATCCAGAGATAAAGTGGAAAGTATTGAATATCATCGAGTCTTAAAATATTTTGAAGATGTTTTTGGGGAAATCCCAAGATTTCCACCAAAGAGAGAGTTGAGAGACATTGATTTCTCTATTGGTTTGGTGCTAGGAGTTTCCCCAATGTCCAAGACACCTTACAAGATGGGCACACCAGAATTGAAAGAGTTCCATATGTAGCTTGAAGAGTTGTTAAAGAATCGTTATATACACCCAAGTGTGTCACCTTGGGGAGACTCGATTGTTTTTTTGAAAAATAAATATGGAACCTTAAGGTTATGTATTTATTTCAAGTAGCTGTATAAGGTCAAAATAAAGAAAACATATCATTTTCCAAGGGTTGATGATATTTTTGATCAGTTGAAAGGTGGAATAATATTTTCCAAGATTGACTTGAGATCAGGTTATCATCAGTTGAGGATAAAATAAGAGGACATTAGTAAGACAATGATCATAATAAGATATGGAAATTATGAATTCATAGTAGTGTCATTTGGGCTATCAAATACCCCAATTGTTTTTATGTGCCTCATGAATGGAGTGTTCAAAGAATAGTTGGAAATGTTTGTAATTATTTTCTTGGATGATAATCTAATTTAATCCAAGACAAAAGAAGAGCATGAGAAGAATTTAAGAATGGTGTTGCAAGTTTTGAGAGAACATAACTTGTATTCCAAGTTAATTAAGTGCATCTTTTATCAAAAGAAGATTCACTACTTGGGAAATATTATTTTAGCAGATGGGATAGTAGGTGATCCTAAAAAATAGAGGCCATTAGAAGATGGCTAGCACCAAGAAATGTCATAGAGGTCATATATTTCATGGATCTTGTAGGTTATTACTGAAGACTCATAAAAAGGTTTTCAAAGATTTCAAGCTCAATCACTTGTTTGCAAAAGAAGGGAGTGAAATTTGAATGGACTCCCAAACGTGAAGAAAGTTTTCAACAGTTGAAAGTTATTTTAACAAGTGCACCAATATTGAATATTGCAAACCAAAATGAAGAATTTGTAGTGTGCATTGATGCGTGCAAGGAAGGGCTTCATAGAGTCCTCAACCAAAAGGCTCATGCGGTATGCTATGAGTCTAGAAAACTAAAGGAGCACGGAAGAAATTATGTTACACATGACTTGGAATAAGAAACAATTGTAAATGCATTAAAAAGGTGGAGACATTACCTCATGGGAAGAAGATTTGAGCTAAGGACATACCACTGTGGTTTGAAGCATTTGTTTATAAAATCAACATTAAATTCCAGAAAAACTAGATGGTTGGATTTTCTGAGTGAATATGACTTTGAAATCAAGAATATCAAAGGCAAGTAAAATTAGATGGCTGATGCACTAAGAAAAATATCTCACGAAATGCACCTTTTAGCCATTATTATGTTCAACACAGATTTATTATGTTCAACACAGATGGTTGGAAATTCAGACCAACAATGTGTAAAAATAAAAGAGACATTACAACAAGGCAATTTAAAATAGAAATTTAATTATTATGAGCTAAAATATGGTGGAATCCTCATGTACAAAGGAAAAATAGATGTCCCAAATTCAAGAGAGATGAAAAATATAGTGTTGAGAGAAATGAACAATGTGCCATATGTTGGGCACCCATGGTATCAGAAGACAATTGTAGCTATAATAATCCAATACTTTTGGCGAGGAATGAAGAAAGAAGTGGATGATTACATACCCAGGTGTCTACAATATCAAAATGTAAAATCAGAGCATAGACATCTAGCGAGGATGCTACAACCATTTCCCATTCATGAATGGAAATGGAAAGTGGTTACAATTGATTTCATTACTAATCTTCCCAAGACAGTGAAGAAACATGATTCCATCATGGTGGTGGTGGAGAAATTAACAAAATAAACACATTTTATTCATGTGAAGACAACACACAAGGCACCAAACATTGTAGAGATTTACATGAAGGAGGTTGTTAGGATACATGGAGTGCGTAAGGAAATTGTTTCAAACAAAGATCCAAAGTTTACCTCCAACTTTTGGAAATGTTTTTTTTAGAGGCTTTGGGACAAACTTAAATCTCAGTACAACTTGTCACCCAAATTTAGATGGGAAAATAGAGATGACTAATAGAATCACTGAATACATGCTCAGAATGTATGTGATGGACAAGTCATCAAAGTGGGAAGATTATATATACTTAGTGGAACTTGCTTACAGAAATGGGTATCAATCCTCATTAAAAATGAGCCAATTTGAAGCTTTGTATGGAAGGAAATGTAACACACCAGTGAGTTGGGATAACCCAATAGATAGAGATATTATTGAGCTAGAATTGTTAAAGGAAATGGAAGAGTAGATGGTAAAGATCAAGAAGAATTTAAAGGATTCCTGAGACATGTAGAAACATTATGCAGATAGGAACATATTTTATACAAATTTTAAAGTGGATGAACACGTTTTTATCAAAGTGAAAGGGAGGAAAATTTTGATAAGATTGGGTTGTTGCCCAAAATTGGTAGCAATATATTGTGGTCCATTTGAAATATTAGAAAATATAGGGCCATTTATAGATACTATCATTTCCTACACCCATGAGAGTGCATGATTTTTTTCATGTGTTATTATTAAAGAAATATGTGCGTGACGCTAACCACATAATTGATTGGACTATGATCCAGGTGGGAAATGAAGGGGAGTTTTAGGTGGAACCAATACACATCCTACACTAGAAAGTCAAAGTTCTCAACAAAAAATCCATAGGGATGGTAAAGGTTCAATGGACCTATTACAGTCCTTAATGTGCAACATGGAAGCATGAATAAACTATGCAGGAGGAATACCCACAACTTTTTTTCAGTTTTGAGGAAAATGAAAGATAAAAATGTGAGACTCCATTTTGAGGAAATAGAGTTTTGGAACCATATCTTAGTGTCCTAGCCAACTTGTGTTGGGGGGAATAATATAATAATTCCATATTCCTTCAGTTATACCTAATAAACAGATAGTGCATTCCTTGGTTTAAAAGGTTGAGTGGAATACACAATTTTGGTTGGAACTGCTACTGGAGTTACTAGATTGCATTTTTTTATTATTAAAGTATTATGATGCAAATTTGTATATGTATATCAGCATAGTGTGCAATGAGGATGAAAAGAAAATATAGGGGAGTGTTATATATTTATTTTCTAGTTGATCACTTGATGGGAATCATTTAGGGGTTAGAATTCTAAAACACTGAATCATACCACTTTTACCCTGAGTTTGTAGTACCTTTTTTCCTATTTGATGGTTTCCTTTTAACATCCTATGGCCAGAAAGTGTTCATCACTCCTTGTCCTCTTGCAAAGGGTGTTATCACTGAAAAATCATCTGCAACATTGCACACAATGGTTGAATAAAGACATCAATTCCAGTAGCAATTAGTCCACCTACAACACCAAAATCCATCAAAAGGAAAAGAACTATACCATTGGTTCAAAAATTAAAGTGTGCAAATTCACCAAAGGGAGTGCACGCATAGTGCGTAGAATGTCCAGGCTAACACAAACCTCAGCATGCACTGTACGCAATATGCACGACTATCTACCATAAAAGTTGTGCACTTCCATGAATGACACATTTATGAATCTTATCGGCCTCTCAACCACTTCCAGTCCGACCCCCAACATGATTTGACACTCAGATCTGAGAAAAATCTAGCTTGGAGGTTGGTCAAGGGCTAGGAAGTGATCTAAAATTCCCTTTGTTCACACTATGAACCAATTATATATTTCCATGAATGGACACTATAAATATGTGTCATGGGTGTGCTATAAAAGTAACAACTTCAAGGTATTGTTATGTTGCAAGAATTCTTCCTTAAAAATTCTCTTTTCTCTTTGAATCATTCAAGCACTATAGCAAGGTCCATTCCACTCACCTCTTGAGAGGATTGGCATTGTATTTCTTCACCATTGTCACTTTCCATTGCATGAAGAGAATATCTCTCTATTGGGGAAATCAAGATTTCTCCCAAGGAGGAAGAGGGGATTCATAATTCCCTGCCTTTCTCTATGGTATTTAGCCTATCTATATATTGATCCATTGGTAGCTATATATTGGTCATTTTTTTCTTTTCATGGTTCTATCTCTTACAAGATTCTATAACATTTATTTATTAGTTGTTTTTTAGTTTTATTTCCTAGTTTCATGTGTATTTGATTATCTAGTCAACTCACAAACTTCTGTCTTGTTTAGCTAACTTAGCTAGGCAAGAAAGTGTTGTGTTTTTCCTCACCCAAGTGGAAAAGTGCACATCTTTAAAGGCACACATATGTGCACTATGCACGTGATAGAATTCATTAACATGTGCATTCGGCACCCTCTGCGCACCTGTCAAAACTGCAGCCCGCATGTATGTTCATTTTTTGCAAATTGTAAGGGTTTTTATGAATGGGTTGAGGGCCCCTTGCCTTCATTTTTTAATTTCCTGCACTTTGTAAAGAAATCACACTTCACTTAGAGTCCTTTCTCACAATAAAGGTTAGCTAACATAAGCACATAGGGGTAAAAAGAATCACAATTCTTCTCTTTTCTTTGTTGCCACATGGATGGTTCATTTGGATTTTAAAATTTTGAGTTGAAGTTATTGTTTTTTCAAACATAATAAATTAAATTGGGACTAGAAATCACTTTTAACCCTCAAGTATGATCTTTCCCCACACCATAGTGTGATCTCGAGAATCATAAAAGGTGGTTCAAAGAAAATTTCATTTCCCTTAAGAAATCATTAGGAGAGGACAAAACCCCCCTAAGGTACCTCTTAATTTTGAAAATTATCTTAAAGCTTTGTAAGGGCCCATAAATGCCCACATGTTTGCAATCTTAGGATAGTTTCAAAAATATTTCTTACTTTAGAAAACACTCTAGGAAAGTTTAAAGGATCAAGTAACGAGGCCATACATGGCCACATGTTTACAATCCTAGGATAGTTTCAAAAGATTTTCTAGTGTAGAAAACATTCTAGGGAGTTTAAAGGATTTGTAAGGACCCATATGTCCACATTGCTAGTTCTTTAGGGATTTAAATATTCCACAAGGTTGTACCAAAGAAACATAGTAATCTAGGTAATAATATTTGTAAGGACCACAAGAAGTCCACATGCTGCAATATTACAATTAACTTATTAAAAATATTATGCACATTTATCACTTTCTTGCACACAAAGAAACTCATCACACACATAGTTTCTATTAGAATAGTGGAGGTTGAAGTAGGCTTCAAAGGAACTCCGAAAGATCTAGCTACTTCTTTAGAAATTATCCACACCAATTCAATTCAAATGAGGTTCGTCCATGACCCTAATCTCTCAGCCTACCAAATATAAAAAAATTCTAAGAACGCACTAAATTTTCCTCCACAAGAGGTGCCAAAAGAAATTTTGTAGTATAGGTAGGATATCGGGGGAAGGCATCCAAATAACCCCCCATTATCAGGTTCTCGCATTTTGAAACAATAGAAGTTGAGAATAGGGATATTTTAAATCCTCCAAGTCAAGTGTTCCTATACAATAAGGCAGGGAGATACCCATGAATGGTTGAAGGCCGAGGTCTAGTTATTCTGCGCATCCCTCCTTGAGTAACCCAACACTTGTGAGGGAATCCAACCCATGACCCATTTCTTAGGCCGAAAATCTAAATGCCGCACTTTGACCGAGGTACTTAGTGGCCAAACATAGGAAATCCACTCAGGTGGTGATTGTGGGCTGCAATCACACCTTGATCATATTTTTCGTGACTATTGGGAAATATCTCTACCTCTTTTAGGATATGCACCCTATACCCCTCATTAAAACTGGTTACTTCAACCTTCACTAGTTCCTCATTTGGTGGCTTCAAACCCCATTGTCGAGTTGTATTGGAATACCTAGTGATAAATTGAGAGGAAGCACGATAGGTATTTTAGGACACAAGAATTTTCTTTTATTGTTCCCCCACGCAGAAAAAAACCACCTATCTGCATGCTTGTTTACTTTATGGTTGATTTATGTATGATGTTCATTTTATTACATGAAATTGTGAGTTATACTATTTTTTGAAGGTCAAAATCTCCTATTCATTTATTTCTCTCTGGTCACCATTTTCACACATTCACTTTTCTAGTCGGAACCATCGAGGAACCACAACATCCTCGTCATTCTATACATTAGTAGAATCTACCTCCTATTCTAGGAGAGGTCCCTAGTCTTTCCAACTCAACGGCTCAACCATCTCACACCCCAATGAGTGCTACTATTTTGGGATCGGATTTACTGGGTTCCACTTTGCTTGGGTCAAATACCCAAGGCAATCCATCTATTAGTTCTCCTTCATAAGGAGGTGGGAGTCAAACTTCTTCTCAAGGAAGAAGTACAAACCCAACAAGTCCCTCTCAAGGGACATGTTCACCACCTACACACACAATGGTTGGATCTAATCCTCCACCAAATATCCCCTTGTCGTACTTGTCATCCCTCAATATTCCTGATTTAACCAAACTCACGAATAATCCCATTTTACATGATGCCACTTGGCCCAATATGCCTACCAAATTTCCTTCAGACATTTTGAAGTTTGAAGGAAAACCAGGGGAAGAGCCCACCAACCCTATTATGAACTTCCAATTATGGTGCTCTTCAAACAGTATCATGGATGATTCCATCCTCTTGAGGTTATTTCAAAGAACTCTCACTGGTGCATCATCCAAATGGTATGTGAATGAAAAAACAGGGTCCCATGTGACCTTTGAATCATTGGCCAAGGCATTTTGTCCCTTTTCCAGTTACCATTTCGTCATGCTACAAGATTAGAACTTCTGTTTGAGTTCAAAAAAACCACTGTTATCCATATCACTGACCACATCCATGAATGGTGGCGATGACATAGTTTGTGTAAAGAAGAAACCACCAAAGAACAACGTCTCGATTGGTTTCTCAAGTCGCTCGTCTCTATTATTGCCAAAGACGTAGCATCCACTTTTCCTCAATCAGAAGAGGAATCCATTAGCAAGGCCCAACAATTCAACCTCATATATGCTCAATAAGGTTACTTATACACAGTATTTCCTGACACACCAAAGCCTCTATGATTTGACCAGAACAAACCTGGGATGTCCCATGTGACAGATGGGTTGACTAGTTCTATGGCACACCGCAACCCTTACGGCCACCCATCACCTACTTATAGTGAAAATCAGTACCCTAAACCATATGGAGGGACATATTATTACCCTCCTCCCCCTCACCAACAGTGATTTCTTGTTGTTCCCCTTCCACCTTTGGGGGGACCCCCACCGGTACCCATGATGCATTTGATCCCTCAATCAAGTACGGGTCCATCCCCAACCCCCATATATAATATTGACCATAGTGGAGGTACTTCAACTTCATATACACCATATGAATTGTCTCCACAAAAAAATCTAGATTTTCCATTTCCTGGTCCTCCCAACCATTTACTCCTCCACTAGGACAACCACATATCAGCATTAACTTTGTTCAGCCCTCTCCCATTCAAAAAATTCATTCTTTTAAACAGTTGAGTATGGAAAATCTGGCCCATCAGCCAAATAATGCCAAGAATAAAGGAAAAAACTGAAACATTAAAAACTCAGGACTAGGAGGAAATAACCCCCAACAAAACCATCCTGTTGGGGGAAACCAGAATCAAGGCAACCAGAACCCCCAAGGGGGAAACAATAAAAATCAACCACACCAAGTGAAGAACAATAACCTTAGAACTAACTTCCCTTGTGCTCTATGTGGTGAGTATGGACATTATACTCACCACTGCCCCCAAATTATGGATTACAAATGGATGAAAGCATCCATGAACACACAACACCCTCCAGCACCACCTACCCCCCAGACGACCCCAAAAATAAATTTGCAACCACCACCTCGGGTTGTTTTTCAAAACCCCATTCCACACCAAGGTGTGATGAATACCCAACAGGAGGGAAACTTTTCCCCACCACAAATGGGCCAATATCAAAACCCAGGGCCTAATCAACCTGGAAATCTAGTTGATCGCAGTATCCTCCTTACCACTAAACATAAGATTCTTCTACAAACACGTAGTTGTCTATACGACATGCCTCCTGAGTGTAATCCAACCACCTCCAAAACATTTATAGCTACAGCCAGACAACCATTGATGATCCCACGCCCTAATACTAAACCAAATCCTCGTATACCCCGCATACCATTATGACAGAATGTACATAACCCTCATGCTAAGGCAGCCCATAACTACATTTTGGTTGACGACTTAGCACAATCCCCTGTAGTCATGTCTGTGTTAGAGGTCATCCAAACCTGTCCCACACAGTGCAAATCCTTGCTTCCCACCTTGAGGGAAGTAGACCCTGTTGATAATCAACTAATCACCTTTGATTTAGATAGCAGAGAACCATGCCTCCCCGCTCTGGTAGCCTTTCAGATACCAGTTAAAATCTGGAACATCATAGTTCATCGGTGCATCATTGATGAAGGTGCATCCACATGCATCATGTACAAAGTAGTATGGCAGAAACTTGACTCACTCGAGCTAGTACCATATTCCATCACCCTGAGATCCTATGACATTCAAACATCATGCCCTGAAGGGATATTCCAAAATATCCCCATCAAACTTGGGGGAAAAACCATCATGATTAAAATTGAATTTATCGACACCCCACTTGATTACAATATCATGCTCGTACGTAGCTACATGTATTCTATGAAGGCAATAGCCTCTTTTTTGTTTCAAACGATGATGTTCCCCCATAATGGGAAAATTGTCACCATCAACCAACTTACACATTACGAGCCTAGTTATTCCACCAACATTGATAACATCCTCCCCCTTTTTTTCACTATATCAGATGATTTTTCAGTCATCGACGTTGGTCCTAGAATATTCAAAGACCCACCCTTATTAGGAACTTATCGTGGAGTGCCACTGCTCCTCAACCCTCCTATTTCATCACAAGTGTGTGTATTTTCCTCTAACAGAACATATATTGAAGACACTACTCCTTCCATGGAGGCCCCTCCACACATAATAGTTCCACCAGTCAAAGAAATACTACCTCAGGAATTCCTTGAGAACACCACTACACCACTTGTCCCAGATTCCCCCCCCCCCCCCCCCCCCNGGAGACAATCCTCCAAGACATTACCCAAATCCCATTTTTCTACCCCCAACCTAGATTTCAAGCATTCTAGGTTGTCGATACCCTCACCCTTCCTAACATGGTTCTCACCATCCCTTTCTGATATCTCCACCCACCCTCTATGGTTCGTACACCATCTCTCCCTCCTCAAATAAAGGGATTACCGATGCAAATTACAGTATAGGCCCCCACAACACCACCCCCACCCCCAACTGGCGACACCACTTCCACTATTGGGGGCCGACAGAGGAAGAATGATCCCATAGCTCCACTCCCTCCTTGGGATCAACCTCCTTGCACACTAAGTGAAAGAGAAGGACACCCCAAAAACAGATGTCCTACTCTTCCCGAGTTACGCCATCTTATCTAGCTCCCCAAAGCAACCCCATTGCTTGCCACTCCACCAAGTACATCCATCTCTACCACAAAGTCCTCAACCACACACAATAAAGGGTTACGAACCAATTTTGTTTATGCCATATCCTCAGGCTATGGCCATTACACTCATCATTTCCTGGCTATACCTCTGTTTCGCCAAACATTAGTCGCAGTACACCTCACATATTTACCTGATTCCTCTCAAGCTCCCCCTATTGATGATCACATTACTAACATTCGTCATATTTCTTCATCAGTCCCCGAACAAACAAGATATCATCCACAGTGTCTTGACATTTGGTTTATGTCCAGCGGGCCATCACACCCCGTACATGACATCTTCTCTACATCCTCATCCCTGGAGACCACTCACACTTCTCTGATGATGATTCCTCCTACCATCTATCAGGATCCCCTATATTCTCTCATTTTCCATTGCGATGAAACCATCTTGGAGGAACTAACTACCCCTGGTTTTCTAGAGGATCTTTGGAACTAGGGTTTTTCTCACTCAGGCACAGTGCAATTTATGAACTAGGGATCAATTTTGAAGAAAACTATGTCAGGTGATTATGGGTAGCATGGTCACATGGGCCTTGGAAAAACATGCTTGTAGGATATTACAAAAAACAATTATGCTACTCATTTTGGATTTTATTCCCCCAGACCAAACTGTCAATATGTACGTGAATGGCTTGACGAGGCAAGTTGCAACTCACTATAAAAATATAACCATGCCTCTGATGGATAAATAGTCAGATGCTTTAGAATCTTGACACCAAATTATAGCTAGGGTTATCCCTTACCTGTGATTATGTTTCCCGGATAATGGTTTTTTTTAAGAACTCTGAAACCAACCTTTTACAGAGTAAGGAACCAATTTATGAACTAGGGGTCAATTTTGAAGAACATTGTGTCAGGCTATTATGGGTAGTTTGGTCACGTAATAATTGTCCAAATAGACTCAAAATAACTTATGGAACCCAATTATGTCACTTGGTTTGGATCTTATTCCCTTAGACCAAATTTTCAATATGTCCTTGCATGGATTGAGGAGGCAAGTTGCAACTCGCCATAAAACTCTAACTAGACCATGGGTGGATGAAATCGCAGTTTCATTGGACTCCTGACACTTGATTAAAACTAGGGTTACCCATCCCCTATGATTCCATTGCCCATAAAATATTTTGTTGAAGGATATAGTTTTCTCAGTGAGGCACAATGTAATTTCTGAACTAGGGGTCTATTTTTAAGAACAATCTGTTGGGCGATTTTGGGTAGTGTGGTCACATGGGAATTGGCCAGACACACTTGAGGGAGATTACATAATTCAATTATGCTACTATGTTTTTATTTTATGCCCATGACCAAATTTTCAATATGTCCATGATTGGCTTGAGGAGGTGAGTTTCAACTCACCATAAAACTCTAATCAAACCTCCGATGGATGAATCACCAATTGCATTGGACTCCTGACACCGAATTATATCTAGGGTTAACCTTTTTCTATTATTTTGTTTCCTAAAAAACCATTTTTTTAATATCTCTGAAACTAGGGTTTTGTTCAGTGAGGCACAATGCAATTTCTAAACTAGGGGTTGATTTTGAAGAACATTGTGTCAGGAGATTGTGGGTAGTATGGTCAAATAGGACTTGGAAAAACACACTTGCAGGAGATTACATAAATCATTTATCTCACTCAGTTTGTATTTTATTCCCCTGAACCAAATTGTCAATATGTCCCTAAATGGCTTGAGGAGGTGAGTTACAACTCGCCATAAAAATCTAAGCGGGCCTCAGATGGATGAATGATCAGTTGATTTGTACTTCTGAAACCAAATTACAACTAGGGTTACCCCTCCCCTATGATTATGTTTCTCATAAAATGGTTTCTTTGGGAATCTATGAAGCTAGGGTTTTGTTGAGTGAGGCACAATGCCATTTATGAACTAAGGGTTGATTTTGAAGACCATATCATCTTTTGTGCCATTATTTTCTTATTTTATTTTCTCATCATGGAGCTCTTATTCTCACCTTTTGGAGTGATATTGTGGATTCTTTTCTTATTTTGGTGGATGTTTCATGGAACCATGGTTTCTTCATGCATAGCAACTTGGTCTAGTAAGTGGTGTTTTCCAAGTATTTCTATTTTTTTCATGGTATTTAAGTAAATGTTCTATTAAAGTGGTAATAAGTTCATTGTATCTTGTTTCCTTGTATAATTCTTGCTAGAAACTATAAGTAAGTGATCCAAAGTCCACTGACTTGATTTGTAAATATTTTAAGAGAAAATGGACTTGGTATAATTTATAAACCATAATGAACAATTAAATGTTGAACTCAAGAAAATGAAATGCAAAATCAAACTTAGAATACATAAGCAAGTTGATAACAGAGTTCACCCATCTTGGGACACGTCTCTGAGCCTACTTCAACAACGTAACCTCTCCATTAATGATGTCAAATGCATAATTACATAAAATAGATCTCTAACCTGCAACAAAAATGTCTTTGGCTTCTCTAGGAAGGTTGCAACATGCTTTGGGAAAAAATTTCCCTTCTCTTCCTACAGTAAAAAATGCTTGAAAAATGCTCAATCCTTCAATTATATAGGAAACCCGTCTATATAATAATGAATACTTAGCAAAAACCTTTCAATGAAAATCCATTGATCTGCTGCAAAAGGATTACTATAATAGAAAAACCTATCCACTCTCGTTTTTCCAAAATTGGCTTACAAAAACCCACTTTTCTATGGTTTATGAAGGAATTTACTTCTACATATACAAAATACCACATAAATTCTTTACAAAAAAAGAACCATATAGTGCCATGGAAAAATGGTTTTGTTATATAACAGAGGTTGATGGATCAACTCCTTATCTGATCCAAATTTAATGGGATATGGAATATCTGGTATATAATGAAATGAAACAATATAATATATGGTCTAAGGTTTAAATCTTGCGGCCATTGAGACTTTCAGGCTAATAAAACATTCGAATAACAAAACCATTATCGTTCCATGCCAAAAAAAGCACCAAACAGTTGATGCAACAGTCATGTGGTTGTCAGTTAGGAAGACATCTAGGCGCAGGTCATAGGTTCTAATATTTGGATCCCCCATTTGGTGGTTTTGATCCAGATGGATGTCAGTGGCCTCCCACCTACTCCAACTAACTCATTTTAGCATTGTTTTAGTTTGGCATTTTTTCTAATTTTTGGGTCCCAAACTTCTGGGGCCGTTTTGAGGCCTTAAATGACGTTTTTAGGGATCACCACAGTTAGACTATACATTCAGTTATATTCTGATGGAAACATGTGTAGTCCTTGGATAGACCTTCCCAACGGGATATCTTATGCCTAAAACAGACATCATATGAAAAATTTACAACCCTGGGAAGTTGATGCACTAACTTACCCCAATGGGGCCTACATGACTTTTTTTGCTTCATCTCCTATGGTTAGGTTTATGGATGTCTAGGGTTCTGGAATTCCTAATTATTGTAAAAAGGTTTGGAGAGCCTCATTGTAACCATCTTTTTTCTAATGAGCGCGACCGTCACATCTCTTCTCAGAGATAAATTGCCACCATTTTAGCAAGCTTGTTACAATCTGCATTTTATAGTTTCAACATATTTCCTTATTGAATAGAAGCAAGTTTTATTGTATCTCTATTATTGTTCTTTGTGTTTCTATGTTAATAATAATAATAATATGTATTCATTTCATTATGCTCATAAAATCTAGTTCAGTGGTATCAGAGTGGTCTTCTCCTTTTCTTTCTTAATGCATGTCCCCAATGAGGTCAGGGTACAAAGAATTGGGTCTCAAGCTTGTTTCTCTTGAGGAAAAAATCTCCTACATGCCTAAGAGACCTCTCATGGTAGGAGAAAAGAAATATGACGGGACATGAGATCCTTTCAAAAATTTTCTCAAGGAATCCCTCACACAACAAAGGAACAATATGATGGATAGTTTTGCGCAAATCCTTTGGCGACTACCAACAGGCAAAACATCTTCCTCAAGAAGAGGAGACACCACCTTCAAGGTACAAATAAACTTTGATATTCCTATATTTGAAGGTCATATAGATGCAAACATTGTAGAAAAATGGTTGAATCTTCTATAAGGGTATTTCTTTGTCCATAACTTTTCGAATAGAGAAAATATTACTTTTTCACTCCTCAAAGTCGTTCCCCGTGTCAAAGATTGGTGGGATACTTTTTGTTAGCAAAAGGAAACAGATTGGTGGGATACTTTCTATTGTGGTGACCTAGGATTCCTTCAGGGATGTTATTAAGGAACAATACTACCCTGTCGGAAGTTATGATGACCTGTATAAAAAATGGACCACACTGCGACAGGAAAGAGACCAAGTCATGTCAGAGTTCACAAATATCTTCCATACCTTGCGCATAAAGCTGGGTATCAAATATTTTGAGAATAATATGGTGCTCAAGTATCACAGTGGTCTGCATAGATACTTCTAGGCTGAAATGGAGTTTCTGGACATCTCGTCCTTGGCAGCGGCCTATCAATATGTCGTCAAAATCAAGAATAATTTTAAACAAAATACGTGGCAATTTGGTCCTCAGAACCCCTCACAACAAAAGTAGGGAAAGGGAAGCCCCAACCCATAGAACCAAGGACAAATCAAAGATGGATAGCCTCAGGAAAACCATTCTAAGACACAAGAAAAGAAGGATACTGAAAATACAAAGAAAGATACTGGGAAGTGGTGCGACTTCCATAAGAGCCCCTGGCATAACACTGTTGATTGTTTCTCAAAGTAGTCACTGGTGGCTGAGGTGAAAGTCTCTGAATCAGATGTGGGTTCTGACTCTGAGTCAGAAAAATAAAGGGAGAGATATATCATTGACATGAAACCCAATTCCACCATTGCTACCACCAAGATCCAGCCTGGTGAACCAGATGATCCAGAGGAATGCGAGTGCCTCTTTCATTCACATATGTGGGTGAAAGGAACCCCATTGCACTTCATTATTTATAGCAGTAGCCAGAAGAACCTTATCTCAGCAGAGTTTTTCAAGCAGATAGTCATGTCGACAACGTTGCACCCGCATCCCTACAGCATTGGATGGCTCCACCAAGGAAGCAATCTCCATGTCAGGGAACAGTGTCTCCTATCATATGGAATCAATCCCTTCAAAGATGAGGTATTGTGTGATGTTTCTCCTCTTGAAGTTTCTAATTTTATATTGGGACAACCTTATTTATGGAAATATCATTTTGTATATGAGTCTAGGCCTCACAGTGTTATTATTACTTTGAACAAGAAATTGTACATGATACCCAAGGCAATCCTACCTAGTGTTATTTCCTTGATCTCTATTAAGTAATGTGGGAAGGTCATCTCTCAAACCGGTAAGTTTATCTTCTTCATGATTCTCTCTCAAAGCGATCGAAATATCGCAACCACATATAGGGCCTTCGTGGTTGACCTCTCCACACAGCAGAAGCAAGTGGATAAGGTCGTGGAAGAATAAAAATATATCTTCTCCTCACCTATCGAAGTACCTTTGCACTGTCAGGTCAAGCATCCTATCGATCTGACCCCCGATGCACCACTACCCAATGGCCCAATCTACCATAACTCTATGTTAGAGAATGAGGAGATCAAGTGACATATCCAATAACTACTCCACAAGGGACACATATGTCCCATCTCATCACCTTGTGGGAGCCCAATCGTGATGGTGCAGAAGAAAGATCGGACTTGGCGACTCTGCATTGATTATCGGGCCCTAAATAAAATCATAGTCAAGAACTGATACACAATTCTTTGAATCGATGATCTCTTTGATCAAATCAAGGGGCCAAATACTTCAACAATATTGATCTGAAGTTTGGCTACCACCAGGTCCCAATAGAGAAGACAGATGTATGGAAGATCACCTTCAAGTCAAAAGAAGGTATTTTTGAATGGTTGGTCATGCCCTTTGGTTTGACAAATGCACCATCAACTTTAATGAGGATGATGGACGATATCCTGCACCCTTTCACCAATGATTTTGTACTGGTGTATCTGGATGACATCCTCATCTACAACAAGACTTGGGTGGAACACTTGCAACATATTCAGTAGTTTCTTCACACCCTGCTGCAGCATAAGCTATATGCCAACTTGGAAAAATGTTAATTCAGCATGGACATGGTCTAGTACCTAGGATACATCATGGATCAACATGGTTTGCATGTGGATATAGCTAAGATCCAAGTCATTTGTGATTAGCCAGCCCCAACCACACTCATTGAGCTTCGAAGCTTCTTATGCCTTGCCAACTTCTATTGCAGGTTTGTGTTGGGATTCTCCCATATTGTATGGGCCATTAGACAAGTAACCAGGAGTGGTGGTAAGGAAATATTTGTGTGGGGTTTGTCCAAACAACAAGAATTCGATGATTTGAAGCAGAGTTTGTGCTCAACCCCATTAATTTCATTACTTGACCTACAACATCCCTTTCAGATTGAGATAGATGCTTCAGACTATGTTGTGGGCACAACTCTCACTCAACATGGCCACCCCATGGCCTATCATAGTGAGACACTATCAGATGTCGTCCATAAGTACCCTATTTATGAAAAATAAATGTACTCCATTGTGCAATATTGCCACCAATGGAGGCATTACATTCTTGCCAAGGAAGGAGACAGTCATCCACACTAATCATAAGCCACTGCAGTTCATGCAGACCCAAGGAAAATTGCAAGATGACCACAATCATAAGTGGTCCACATACTTACAACAGTTCCACCTCAACATCAAGTATAAAATAGGAAATACCAATCGAGTTGTTGATTGCCTCAACCGACCTCCAGTCGCGGCACTCACCATGGTGCTAGACTACTACAACCATGAGACCTCTGGATGGCCCCACCTCTATAAAATAGACCCTGACTTCGCCACAACCTACCAAATGTTGGGCGCAAACTCATTTGTCACAAATTTCCATCTTCAAGATGGGTTGTTGTGTTGTATGGGCCATATTTGTGTTCCATCAAGCGAGCAAGAGAATTTGATTTAGGAAGCCCACTATAGTCGTCTAGCAGGACACTTCAACGTTAAAAAGACTGTGGCAGTGTTGCAGCAACATTTCTACTGGGTGAAACTTTGACAGTATGTCAGCAAGTATGTCTGGTCATGCACTATCTACGCTATTGCAAAATTGACCACTAAGAAAAAGGGCTTCTACACCCCTCTTCCCACTCCTGACAGGCCAAGGGAATCCATCTCAATGGACTACATTTTGGGCCTTTCGTCCACGAAACGGGGAAATGACTGTGTTTATTTTGTTGTTGATCTCTTTTCCAAAATGGCAATTATAACCACCTGCAAGAAGAGAATCACAATGGAGGCCACTGCCAATATATTCTTTGAACAAGTGTGAGTACATTTTGGAATCCCACAAACCATTTTCTCAGATCAGAAGAGTCGGTTCCTCAGCACTTTGGTCGAGCCTCTAGCCAATGCTGGACACCAAGTGATCCGGATTTTATGAGCAGAACGAAATGAATACCGATTATTAGCAGGTACTTAACACAAAAATAACAGAGATACAGTAAAACTGGTTTTCTATTAAATAACAAAATAAGCTGAAACTGTAAAATGCAGTGGAAACAAGCTT
>SNQJ01S0003795.1:0-21796 GCA_010110895.2 Picea sitchensis | reverse complement strand
GGCCCCGTTTGGGTAAGTTGGTGCATCAACTTCCCGGGGTCGTAACTTTTGCATACGATCTCCGTTTTAGGCGTATGATAGCTCGTTGGAAAGATCTATCCGAGGACTACAACATTTTTGACAAAATTCCATAATGGAATTTTGCAACCGCAACATACCCCAAAAAACGTCGTTTAGGGCCTCAAAACGGCTCCAGAAGTTCAGGACCCGAAAAACTGCTAAAAATAGTAAATTGCCAAAAATGTCAGAACGTTGTTTTGAGCCAGTTGGAAAAGGTGGGTGGCCACCGATATCCATCTGGATCACCAAGCTCATGAAATCCATTGCCTTCCAGCCCCAGACAAATGGCCAAATCGAGGTTGTAAATCGAATGATCATTCATATCCTTCGCATATAAAATTCCAAGCATCCCTACACATGGGATGAGAGCCTTCCCTATGTTAAACATAGCTACAACCGAGGCATACATAGCTCAACCAGCCACATCCCCTTTCACATGGGGCTGGGATTCCAACCATTGGGTCCCATGAATGTTGCACTACCCCTTGCAGCCACCTCAACTGACTCATCACCTGCTTCAACTGAATATGAAAAATACACCTATTTCATTGATCGGATCCAACACATTCATGATATTTTATAGAAGTCCAATGCTAAGTATAATTACCGCCATGATCAACACCAGGTGCCACATAAGTTTCAGGTGGGAGACAAATTTTGGTTGCACTTGCAAAAAGAATGCCTTACAGGACCCCAATGAAAGCTTCTCCAAGTCCGTTATGGACCTTACACCATCACCAAGGCTATGGGTGGAAATGATTTTGAGCTCAACATTCCCCTTTTCCTTGGCTTGCACCCAGTGTTCAACGTGGCTCTCCTTTGGCCATATTTCCCACCATTATTGGACACCTCAAAGATAGCAGAATAGTTGACACCAATAGAGCTCAACCTGACTGCATGCAATAGGAATCCAGTCATCAGATTGTGTAAACATAGGTCAAGGGAACTCGCCAACAGAGGATCCAGATTTATCGATTTGTCAAAGAAGGGAAGCTCTTGCACCAAAGCAAGTGGCTCACCCAGGGCCAAATTCAGAAGAAATTTCCTCATTTGATGGGGGAACTCAATGAAATGGAGACCATTGCTTCGTAATGGGGGAGGATTGATCCATATGGATTTCAGTGGCCTCCCACCTATTCCAATTTGCTCATTTTAGCAGTTTTTCAATTTGGTAGTTTTTTTCTAGTTTTCGGGTCCCAAACTTTCGGGGTCATTTTGAGGCCCTAAACAACGTTTTTAGGGCTCGCCACAATCATAGTGTAGACAAAGTCAAATTCTAATGACAACATGTGTATTCCTTAGATATAAATTTCCAACGGGCTATCGTGCACCTAAAAAAAAAGATCATATGGAAAATTTATGACCTGGGGAAGTTGATGTACTGACTTACCCCAGTGGAGCCCACATGAATTTTGGTGCTTCATCTCCTACGACTAGGTTTTTGGATGTCTAGGGTTTTGTCATTCCTGTTTTGTGTAATGAATGTGTCTGTCACATCTCTTCTCAGAGATAAACCGCCACCATTCTAGCAAGCTTGTTTCAGTCTGCATTTTACAGTTTCAGCATATTTCCTTATTGAATAGAGGTCAGTTTTACTATATCTCTATTATTATTCCTTGTATTTTTGTGTTAAGAATAATAATAATATGTATTGATTTTGTTCTGCTCATAAAATTTGGATCAGGTTGTTATAACAAATATAAATTTAAATAGAAAAAACCTCGTCAACCATAACAACACTTATCAATGGCCCAATGATTAAATCTTTGTGTTGGCAGTGAATAAGTCGAAGGTTCAAATCCCATCTCCGACCATTCTGGAATGACAAGACCCTTTTGAAAAAAATGGGGCTGCCACATGGAAGCCTCTGATTGGCCCACATGTTGGCCCCATAAGCCACGCGGTCACTTTCCTAGTCATCAAACATGTCAACACATAGTCACCTACCATGTCATCGCACAGTGAGCGCCACATCAATGCCACACAATATTTTTGTACTACCACTTGTCCTACCACATCATCACTCATACAATGCAACATCATCATTCGTACAGTTCCATGTCATAATCTGTATAGTCCACATTAGAATCTATACAATCTACATCAACATATGTACTACCATGTGTCAAGTTCGTACTACCACGTGTCATGATTTGTACAATGTTGTGTCACGTTCGGGTGATGCCATGTGTCATCCTTGTCCATCCTTTTTCCCTATTTCACCGAAACTTCATAATGTCATAACTTTCTCATAGGACATATGTTTGATCTCGTTTAGGTGTCATTTGAAATATCTTGTCGGGCTCTTCGACATGAGTCAAAGATCCTCTTGGATCATGAAGGATTAATAAGGTTTTACCTAGGCTTATGATTAGATTATCCTATGTTTTTTATCTTCAAGTCTTCTCTTACCTTTAGCCTACATTGAAGGTGTTGTATTGAATCCATATGCCCAAGAATTCAAGACGACACTAGTGTTTATCATTCACAAGTGATATAAAACCCTTGTTTATCTCTCTCTCTCTCTAATGATTTTCATTAATTAATTATACAGGGAGGCACAAATAAAAAAATATTATACCTTAAAAATGTGAAAAGTGTCTTAAAGATAATTTACTAAGAAACCTAGAACTTGTAACAGATTCAGGGTATGTATGGTGTCGATGCGCGAGCACAAATCTCTATAGAAAGTTATAGAGTGTAAAAATAGGGGGTAAAATAGAAATTTGTGTTTATCTGTACAATATCTTAGTCTAAAACATCATTTTTCTCTCTTGGTGGAGACATTTTACACATTAATCCATCCTTTTGAGTAAGGCATTTTTATATACTTATTAGACTGAGAGACTCTTAGCCAAGATTTTATCCAAATTCTCTATAGATATTTTATCCAAACTCTTTACTAAGAGTGTGTGATGACTATGGTTATTGCCTTTTTTCTTTCCCTTCAATTTCTCCATTATCCTTCCCAATTGACAAACTTGACCATTTCTTACACATTATTTACCATTTCTACCTCATTTTCCTTTCCTAAATAGCATGAATCTTTGGGTTGAATTTTTATATTAAACAATTATTTTTATTAGGAAAGGAACGTGGATGCATGATTTATGTGGTCAGGTTGCTAACTTGTTCAATTGTAGGATTCAGGAAGAAAACTGTATATTTTGTTATTTGTGAGGAGCCATGGAATTTTTCATCAACGATGGGGTTGGATGCTGAATTTTTCAAGTGTTGCATATTTTCCCATTATCTGAAGTTTAAAATATCAAATATGTGAATGCTAAAGACTATTTCATCGGTAGTAATATCAACTATTGGAGCTACCCAGTGCAATATAGTTTCTCATCAGCATCTGGATATTTTCAAGAATGTGTGATCTATTTTGGGATACTAGCAAACCATTGGATAGAAACATAGGACACCACGTAGGATTCATTTAGCACTAGTACTCATAAGGGTGTGATACTTATGTAGTTTATTTTTATTCAATTAAATGTAAGATGAGGGAGATGTAAATAGTAAAATTAACAAGACACAAATCTATTTTTGAGGATATGATTTTCTTTTGAAGGATAGGAGTTAAAAAAAAATCAATTGATTGTTGGAAAATGGGGCACTTTCCCAAGAACTCATGAACTTTGTATAAATAAAAAAGATAAAGAACCTATGGGGGTTCATAATTTTGACTATCAATATATCGTTCTTGATTACAAATTACCTATGGTTGAATCTTGTTCTTAATACAATTAGTTGAGTTAACACAGGGAACAACCAACAGACTCTAGAGAAAGGGACACTCTAAAACCATGGTGATCCTATTTTCTTATGGAAGTTAGTTAGCATGAATTTCATTTCTTGATTAGTAGAGTTTTATTTCTGTCAGTTTTTTTTGTTATTCAATTTGATTCAGTTAAAGAGTTTTATTTCAGATTGATATTACTTTCATGCACCAAGTATATTAAGATTCTTTTCAATTTTCAGTTTCTTTATTAAGATTAGATTGAAAAGTCTAAACCATGTATACCTAATTTTCAAAAATACAATTGGTTGAATTGGATTTAGAATAGGTCAACAATGTTATTACTTTTTCTTTATTTCCCGCAATTTGATTTTTTGTTCTGTTGTATATTTTCCTTCTACTTTGCTGTAATTATTCCGTGTAGTTTATATTTTTAGTTTGTTGTAATTATTTCCTATAGATTTAATTTTATTTTTGCTATATTATATTAAATAAATTATTTTTATTAGGAAAGGAATGTGGATGCATGATTTATGTGTTGAGGTTGCTAATTTGTTCAATTGTAGGATTCAAGAAGAAAATTGTATATTTTTTAATTTGTCAGGAGCTATAGAATTTTTCATCAACGATGGGATTGGATGCTAAATTTTTCAAGTGTTTCATATTTTCCCATTAGCTCAAGTATAGGATATACAATATTGTTATCACTGAAATTTCGTCCATGCAGGGCGACAAGAACTCCGCATCATCAACACAGAAAAACAGTCGTTCATGGCACAAGGATTAACTCCACAGCACAGCAAAAGGGTCAAAACTATGCAAAAATGGCCAAAAAATTAAAAAGCGCGATGCACCCACTGGGCGCGGATATGGCTACTATTGTTATTAATGGAATTTTCTGCTCCATGTATGCATAAGAACTCCTCGGTGATCATCAACACGTAAAATGCTGCTCATGGTACAAGGATTAACTCAATAAAGACGCTAGGTAAAGTCACAAAACGAAGGTAAAATGGCCAAAATTAAAAGCGCTGATGTAACCTATCATGCGATAAGGCTACAAGAATATTTCAGAGTTTGGGCGCATATGCTGGGTCAGGTGAAAACCCGCTACCGCTAAACGTATCAGATTTTATGAGCCGGGTTGGTCGCCTCCCAACCACTAATGGATCGGCTCCCAAGTCGATTTGACATCAAACTGTGCTCAATCTAATGGGAGGCTAGTCAAAGACCTAATTGTGCCTCCTAAAGAGCCTCTCTTTCACATTCAAAAGAGGTTGCATAATAAACTCCAATGTCATTATAAAAATCCATGGATGACCACCATTTTCTCAGTGGAATTCTATACCTGCTATGCCCCATGAGATTGCTAGAGACCTCTTCTTTGGTAATACACAAGTTTGATTATGTTGCTTCCCTCTCTTGTGTGAATAAGCTTGAGTTCTTTCATCCACATTTCATCTTTCTTTGTAAGGAGAGAAAATATGAAATGTGGATGAAAGAACTCCAAGAGCCTTCCATTGGAGAGGAAGGGACCCAAGTCCTCTCTCTCCATTGTGTATCTTGGATTACTCCATCGACCAGCTAATACATTAAGTATATTGGTCCATTGTTATTTGTTTTTATTTTCATTTCCATGCTCATGTTTCTATTTAGTTTTTGTTAATTCTTGTTAGTTTAGTTGTTTTCTTCTAACCTTACATTGCAAATTGCCATGACTAGCAGAGTCTAACTAGGCATGTAAGCACTCACTTTTGCTCACACATCGACAAAAAAAGAGTGCAAACAGATTACAATTAGCTACCGGGACTAGGTATAAATTCTCCTTTGTCATTATCATTTGTTTCCTTTAATTTCACTGACTTGCAGGCTCAAAAACCGGCCTCAGCCGACATGATTAACAGTCAATTCATCAAATTATAGAAATTGATCCGATTTTCTTTTCCTACTCTTACTAAAGCAGCCTTGACCCATAAAGGTGATCGCGGCTTTTAAGCGTTGTTTTCAGTCATTCACAAGAAGTGCTAGAATGCTACTGGCTCCACATTAAAGGACTACAAGATTTGACCCAAAATTTGCATTGTAAGCTTTGATGTTGGGAACTCACTTCCCTACTTGAGATGATAATGTGTAAGCTCTGAATACTGGACTAACTTAGCCCCTCAACTTATATAAAGGGGACCATCCACAAACCTCAGACAATATAGGGATAAAATTCATTGTCCTTTTATTTCCTATTTCTGCTTCTATTTTATCTAAGGCTAAAACATCAATCTTAAAGCACATCTAAAACTCACATTTCGACTAGAAGTCAAAAGTAACAATCTGAAGTATGCTCTTCTCCTGGGACATTATGCCATCTAGAGAGAATCGAAATGATTGAGAAATTGATCTCACCTCCCTTAAACAAAATTTCAAACAAAAATTTTAGGAGAGGACAGTTGCCCTTTTGGAGACCCCTCTTAGTTCTTCATTTTGTCAACACATTCTTGTAAAATCCACATGCCTACATGTCAACAAAGCTAGAATAGTGTTTGAATTTTACTCTCTTAGATCAGAAAAACTAGGGAGAGTTAAAAGCTTGTAACGGGCCCTACTAATGCCCACATGTTCAATCTAGGACTAGTTTCATGCTCTTTCTAGATTAACTCACACATAGGGAGATAAAGGATAGTAACGACCACAATGTCCACATGCTAGTTCTTAGGTTTAAAATTCAAGTAAGGTTAAAATTAATTGCCATTCTGAAGGATTTAGGTAAATCAAGACTCTTGTAAAGGACCAAGCGATGTCCACATGTTGCAAGGTGACATCTAACAACTAAAAATTTGGTACACTTGTCACTCACACACAAAAGTCACTTGTGCACTCACATAGCCTCGCCTCGAAAACGCAGGTCTTAAATAGGTTTCCCAAAAAGGGATTCCTCAAACACCCCATCCTTTCTGATTGGACTCATCCACTCCCACTTTTAATCAAACGAGGTTGGTTTTCACCCCTTACCACAAACCACTTCATATTTAAAATCTTTCTAACAACTCACTAAGTTGTCCCTCCATAGGAGGTGCCAAAAGAAGATTTTAGTCTAGGTAGGATTTCGGGATAGGTATCCAAATAACCCCCTGGCCATCCGGTTCTCACAATTTCAAACATAGAAGTTGACAAATAGGGAGCTTTTAAATCCCTCCAAGTCCGCTCCAATCACCATATAAGGCGTGGAGATACCTGAAGGGTTGGAAGGCCGAGGGTCCAGCTTGTTCCAAGGCCCCCTGAGGCACCTGCACCTCTGGACGGGATCCACCAAGGGACCCATTTCTGTGGGGTCGGCACCCAACAATGCCATTGGACCGAGGTACCTAGTGACCAATTGTAGGAAAACTACCCAGGTGGCAATTGTGGTATGCAATTGCACCTTGATTGGATTTGTGTGGCTATTGGGAGGTATTGTCATCTCTTCGATATTGCACCCTCTACCCCTCATTATAAACTAGCTTTATTTCATTCTTCACTAGTATCTCTTCCAAAGGACTTCAAACCCCACCGCTGGAGTGCTATTGGAAGATCCAAAGGTTTGAGAGAGGAAGGACGCTATTGCCTTCTAGGACACGGCATTTGCTTTTTGATTCCCCCACGCAGAAACCCCACCATATATATATGTTGCTTTCACTTATGTATGATGCACATCTGATTACTTCCATTTTGATCTCGGTACATATATTGTGTAGACACTTGCAAAGACTCTTGGTTCTATATATTTCTCTCATTACTTGTTGCACACATTCCACACACAATTAGTCTCACATCATAGGGGAACCATAGAAACCCTGCCACTTAATCTATCTCAATCTCTCCCACTCTATCTTAGGGGAGTATCCCATTGCATTCTCGTTTCACATACTCCGCGGAGTGCCACCGCCCTAGGATCACTTTATGGGTCTTCTAATTTTACTTTGGGTCCACTTCCCAAGGTCATCCATCCTCTAACTCCTTACATCTATGGGAGGACCCACTTCCTCCTCAAGGAGGGAGTAACCCACCTACTCCTCATCAAGGATCAGGTTCACAACATATGGCAGAGATAACCCCTCCACCCCCACTACAGATGCCATACTTGGCCTCTCTCAACATCTCTCTAGTCTCACCAAGCTCACTCAATCCATCCCATATTGCACGACGCCACATGGCCTGCAATGCCAACCAAACTTCCCCTGCATACCAAAGTTTGAAGGGAAGGCGTGGGATGACCCTCACCAATCATGTCATGACCTTCACCTATGGTGTTCTTCCAATATATATGGAAGATTCTCGGGCTGACCACGCCTTTTAAACGCACACTCACCGGCCCATCCACCAAATGGTATGTTGAAGAAAGTTCTGGGTCCCACACTCCACCTTTGAGTCATTAGCCAGCCTTCTTGACATTTTTCCACTTACCAATCAGACACGATAATGGTCTCAAACTACTTTCCAATTTCAAATGTCACCTCATCCACCCACATTGTCACCACATCTATGAGTGGCGAAGACGTAGTTTGTAAAGGTAAACCACTGGGCAACAATGCCTTTGACTGTTTCTAGGGTCCCTTGTCAGCCTCCTTGGAAAGATGTCGCCTCCACCTTCCCTCACCAATGAAGAAGCCATCAAGAAGGCCCAACAATATGCTGATTCCTATCTATGCACAGCCGATACTTATAATACGCATCCCCTGATCTAACACCAAAACCTGCAGGCTATCGGTCAGGACAAACCCGGATGTCTCATTCAGCGTGACGGACTCATCAAGGTCACATGCATCATAGTCCACAACCCCAAAGAACTAATCGATGTATGGGACCCCCACCACCAAAGATATGCTGGGGTACTCCTCTTATTACCCCCCACCCTCAGACAATAGCCATACCCTGTTGCTACCCTCCACCCATTAGTGGACCACCACCGTGGCCTCCATACACCCACCTTTCCAAACACAAGTGGTCCCTCCACATCACTTTATAGTACTAATGAAAGCGCCACACCTTCATATGTACTCCACGGAGACCACCACAAAACCATATTTCTCCATTTCCTGGACCTCCACAACCTATGGCTCCCCCACATCCCAATGGGGAGTGTGAATTTTGTTCAACCTTCCGCCAGCTACTGCACTTTGAACAATTAAACACGCCCAACCCATTCCCAACCATCGAACAATAACAGAGGAAAGGACTCTGGTTAGGAAATACAATAACCTCTAATCAAGGCGGGAATCAACCCTTTCACAGCCTACACAACCCACTGGGGCAACCCAATCAAGGGGAACCAAAACCCCTGTGGAGGTGTAATAACAACAAACGCCTAAGGACTGAATAATAATGTTAAAACCATTCACCCTTGTGAGCTTTGTGGAATGTATGGTCATTACACCCCCCACTGCCTACGATCACCATTTCAAGAGGTTGGAAAGACTCGAGTATTTCCCCTTCTCGCTAACCTCGCCTCCAAAGAAAATAAATAACAATATGCTAAATGCAACCTCCGCAAGATGCAAAAATCCTATTCCCACATCGTGGTGCCATAAACACCTTAACAGGAGGCAAGCACACCACCCCTCACCCCAAATGGGACAATATCACAAACTCAACAATCCAAATAGGAATACCCTCCTCACCAAGGAGGAAGAAATCCTTTTGGAAACACGCAATCATTAGTATCCTCCAACAACCGAGTCTACTCCCACCTCTCCAAAAAACAAACCCTACACCAACAGGAACCCCATTGATGATCCCTCGCCCATCGGCCGAACCACCATTACGCAACCCTCACATCCCCTTGCTAGAATGTTCACAACTCTCAAATTGGGTACCATAACTACAAATTTTGGTAGATGACCTAGCACAATCCCTGACCGCCATGTCATGAAGTCCTCCAACCTCTGCCCAACACAACGGAAATCACTACTGGCCATGGGGCGTACGACTTCCGCAGATAATTAATTTCATTACCTTCGACTCGACAACCGCTAACCACGCCTTTCCCACAAGAATGCTATTCAACTTCACAAAATAATATCATACCATCATGCATTATCGACATGAGCAAGTATCCACATGTATCATGTCCAAAATGTTGTGGTAATAAACTTGGTTCCTAACTCTACCTCCGGGCCATCACATTAAGTAGCCTATGATTTAAGATCGCGATCCTCGGTTGTATCTTCCAAAATGTCCCCAGAGAACTCGGGGCAAAACCATCCTTATCGACATTGAGGTTATAGACGTCCAACTAGAGTACAATATCTTGTTTATCGTATTCTTACACATGCTATGAAGGTGGCATCATCAATCTTTAGGGACAATCATGTTCCTCACAACGGAAAGATTGTAACCATCAACCAAGTGACACATTACGAGCCAAACCCATCGGCCAATCTTGATAACAATATTCCTCCTCTCCTTGTCCATACCAACCAAGACGTATCTCCACTCATCATCGATGGGTCCTGGATTTTTAAAGATCCATCCTTGTTAGGGACGCACTCATGGAGCACCACCACTCCTTCCCCAGCTGCATATGGGGCGTTTCCTCTCACAAAACTCTCCAAGAGGATACTCAACCTCCTCAGGACGCTTCAGTCACCCCTGACGTCTCAACATTCGCAAAACCACTCCAGTTGGAGCCTCCCTTAAAACTCATCACCCCTACACCATGCATTCATTGATCCCTTCGTGGACCTTAATCCCTTTGGGAGACAGCCTCTAATTCTCACTCAAATTCCTTCTTTTTACCCACCCCTGTGTGAAGCCTGTAGCCGCTAACGCCATTCTCCCAATATGGTGTTAGCAATCCCCAGCAGGGTACTTACATCCACCGAGATGGTCCCTCGCCTACGCATGACTCCCCATGACAATTCTCGCCCTCACCCCCACCACCCTCAACACTCTATTCTCCCTCTTCTACCCCACTACTACCGGAGGCGCGTGAAAGAACAAAGAGCCCACAACTCCACTTCCTCCGAGCATCTCACCACCATGCGCGTTATGTGACAAAGAAGGCCACCAAACCAACAACCGCCCATCATTACCGGAACTACGGAATTTGATCTCCCCAATCCACTCCCCACACCACCCATTACTACCGCTATCACTCAACCTTCCAAAAGAGGTAAAGGATTGGAAGACCAAATTTGTGTGTGCCATTTGTTCCGAAAGTAATACTATTACACCCATCATTGTCCATCCCCGCCTCGTTTCCGGCAGGCATTAAAAATAGTCAGCTGCGACTTTCAGAACAACCCAAGACCTGCCACGTCCTCCACAACAAATATCATCGACATTCGCTATGTCACTACTCACTACGAACTTATTGAGACGCCTTTGCTCTCTTTTCGAAGTCCTTGGCTCATTTTATACCAAAGGTCCAATGATCATCGATTATCTAAGGCTACATCCGGTTCTCACAAGGCACCAACCCAGCAGAGGTAATTGACTCCATTTCATCATCAAGTGATCTTCACCGCCATTTCCTCGAACCCGGTACCCTCCCAACTTCCATGGTTCTTAGAAGACGTATTCGGAGACTTACCCCACAACCCACCTAAATCTCCTGCCCATTCTTCTATGGAGACTCTACACCCTACCACCACATGTTCTCCTCAGTCCTTCAATATCCGGTTTATGTCGAAAGGAACCTCACCCGCTTCCAAAGATCACCCTCCTCGCTCCATCGCTAGGCAACCTACATCACATCAAATCACCTCATGACCCATTATAATTTGTTTCCTCCGCGACGAAGAAATCTTGAAGAGCTACAACGCCTGCATTCTCCCCTGATGCACTATATCATCGCACTCTTTCCTTCCGCGTGAAGTTTCTACGCCTCTAGCCACAATCTCTACTTTCATACGAAAACCAAAGAATTTATCCCCCAAGAACGATCGACTTGTTCAACAACCCCATTCCCGCACCTGGACGCCAAGAAGGTAACTTGGCTAACATTTCCCCACCATCAAATCGACATTTCCATTAAACCTGAAATCGTCGAAGAAATCATTGTTGGAGCAAGCATGTACCCCGAGAAATCAACGTGATACAAAGCCCTCTTTCCAGAATTTATGGATATCTTCACCGGTCATACACAAATGCCTCGGTATAGACCCGCCTATTGTCGTGAATATCAGACGACACCGGGCTCTGACATCACACCCGCTCGCCAAAAACAACGACCACTAAACCTGGGCCAAGGCCTATCAAAGCCGGTTGATAAAATTACGCATCACGGATTTATATATCCTATCACATATCGCCGTGGGTTTCCAACCCCGCACTGGCCGACAAAAAATGTGGCACCATTCGGGCTTGGTAACTGAATTTCTCATTATCTTGCACAACGCTTTTGTCCAAAGGACAATTTCCCAACGCCATTCATCGCATCAGTTCATCGACGACCAAGTACGGGCCACTTATGGCTCTTCCTTTATGATGGCTTCTCCGGCTATAACCAAATTCAATCCACCCAACCGATCAATACAAACCCACATTCACCACCCCGCGGGGTACTACTATCGTCATGCCCTTCGCCTCAAAACGCCGCAATACTAATTTTCACCGGCTATGACATATATCTTCATGATTTGGCTGCCATCATACTAGCCTACTTGGATCTAATTCACCGCCGCTTCCAAGAAGTGCTCAACACCTTCATGATTTACACCATCTCCAAAGGTGTCGCCACACTGCAAAATCGGCTTGAATCCTCTCAAGTGTGTTCTGTGTCACCGCAGGGCGCCGCCTCGGTTTCATTGTTTCCCAAAGCCGTATTACCGTGGACCCCTCAAAGTTCAAGCCATCACAAATTCCACCTCCTCTAATTTACGCATTTACAGAGTCTACGTGGCAAAGCCAACTTCCTCAGCTTATTCCCCGACATGTCAGACACAAGACATGGTTTACTTCATTATCATACACGACATCCTTTATTGGGACGATACGCTCAATACCATTTGATGACTCCTCAAACAAGACTGCCAAATGCACCTTGATTAGTGCACTCGATTACAATCTCGACTACATTCTCTACATATCAACATCATCTGTATCAGTAGCAGGAGTTCTCATACAAATAGGGTATGATGATTGTGAGCATGTAATTTAATTTATTAGTAAAAACCTCTCAAGGCCACCCCTGAAATACAAACATGAAGAGAACTTGCTCTTGTATTGTCCTCGCAGCCCGTAAATCAAGCACATTACATTCTCAGTCAGACCACCAAGGTCGTGAGCCGATTCCAACCCTATGCACATTTGCTCAACCGTCGCTAAGTTAACGACAAATTCGCTCAAGCGGGACGGTTATCCTCGTGAATACGCACTTCGAGTTATCAACACCTAATTGTAAGAAGGCCCTTGTTCTCACAGAACTTGTCACGGACCTTCCTCCTCATGGCACCTAATGCAATCTGGCTAATGACTTCCTTTCCCGACGCACATCTCTTTTACATCGCTTCGGGTGATCCTTGGTATGGCGACCTCCTTGTTTACCTACGAACTCAAAAGTTAGGTCAACACCTTTCACGAGATGATCGTCGGGCGATTCGGCCATCAGGCCCCTCGCTTATCTCCTCATTGGAGACATCCTATATCGACGTGGGGTTGACACTATCCCTCCGTCACCGGACTATTGATCGAGGGCCGCATTACTGTGAGTCTTAAACGACCGCCACATTGCGGGGCTTATATTCTGCATCTCCACAGCTCAAAAGATCATTCGGCCGGTTACTTTGGCCTACCTTATTCCACGATTTCATTCATGCCGTAAAACTATGTGAGCAATGTCAACTCTACACCAACAAAGCCCGCGCCCCGCTTCTTCACCCAGTTATTACTGTAGGCCCCTTTTGTAAATTGGGCGTTGACTTTATGACTTGTAATACCCTCTCCAGCAATGGTCACAAATACATTGTTGTCGCGACCGACATTTCACCAAATGGGCCAAGCAGCTCACCTTTTCACAATAATTACCGACACCGCAGCGGCTTTTTCTTCGCTGCTAACCACGGCCATCTCATACGCTTTAAGTGTATTCACTTCAAACTCAAGCTCATCATGGAACATTTTGAGAATGAGATTCAGTCAACTCTCATCTCTCGGCGGCTTTCAATGAATTTGCCTCGCCGCTTTCATACTACCTCACCAAACGGACAGTCGAGGGCGTCAACAAAGTCCTCGCATCTAAATGCACGGTAATAAACATAAAACCAATTGGTACTATATGTTATTTTCCGCAAGGGCTTACGTCAGACCGCTAGTTGAAAACCGCCACGTTTCACGCCATTTCACTTAGTCCATGGGGTCAAGGTAACTCTTCCCATCGAAAGTAAATTGCCACCCTTCGCATCGCCATTGAGATTTTAATTTATTAACGCTCACCCCGAGCAGCTGGCCATGCTTCAAATCTTGAGTCTCGGATGAGGATCGCCGCCTCATTACAGAACAACGAGGCATCTAGAAAACGATCCAAAGCTACCTTTGATCGCCATGTTCACCTCATCATTTCGGCGGCTACCCTTGTTCCAGCCTATGATATCAGCTTCTCACGGCTACCTTTGGCCACTCAGAGTTCAATCACTGCGGTATTGGCTCCTACATTATACAACATTGCCTCCTCACCAGCATGCCATCTTTGGCTCTCAAGGCCTCATTGACTTCCAAAAGAACCCACAATCCGGGGTCGTACCCGAAGAAATTTTATGCTTAAACGTAGTCCCTACTACTTTAGGTTTGTTTTTTCTTCTTTAGAGTTTCTAATCTTTTTTGGACCCTACATCTAACCTATCCTTTGTGCTATTGACAGATGACTCTCCACCCACATCTGCTACTGACGGTAAGTTACCGCTGATTACCAAAATCTCGCCGGCCGCTAGCTATCTACACCCCCTCTTCACATGAATGCCTACATTCCAAATGCAGATCCGCTTAGGGCCGCCAAGAACCACAACTAAGCTTAATACACTGGCCATTATTGGTTCTTGACCCACGCCAAAGATCATCATCATCATATTCCTCGCTACCTTAGCTGCTCTCCTCGACTCTCACTTAGTCGTCGTACCAACAATGTGTATCGTACATGATCCATGCTCTTTCAAGAAATAATTGCATGTTAGGCTTTTATCTTGACATTTGATTCCATTACATTTACACATATTCCAAGAGAATTGAATAAAATAATATAACATAGCTAACATGGTACTAGACTGCCATCTATCACATTAAGTTACACATACATAATCATCTCCACATCCTGTCACAAAGCATATAGATAAGATCAACATCATCCAATCAAAATAACACAACACATATAAACACATTTGGATCTCAAAAACACGTATACTCATATATACATACCTTTAAGGCCATCCAACCGCTTATATACAACAAATACATCGCCCACAAAGTCTCGCTACACAATGGTACAAAACTCGCTCACCAAAATTCTAATAAAAATGATATCCACAATACATGATAACCGGGGCCTCTAAGGCACCCCTCGCCGCCCTCCCCCTCAGAGGTGGAGGTGGCTCACCTCCACCGCCCCAAAGTGGTGGTGGCGCGATTCATGGACTACCCCCGCCTGTGTGGCAAGGGCCCACCGGGTCATAGTACCTAACACATTCAAGCTCTCCTGCGATAATCGACCGCCATGGTGGCGTTAACCCTATACACTGCTCCAGGAAAACCTCATCCTAGATGCGAGACCACATACCCTCAAGAACACCCTGTAACACCGCCTCCAAGCGACAACGTATGTCCTCAAAATCCACTCCGGCTGCCGCCGGAGGGAGCATGTGATGGTCCCGCACCGGGTCATCCTAGCGGCGCCTCTACGCCGGTCTCTCAAGCCCCGCTAGTCCTCCAGCAGCCTCATCCCCCGGACGCCACTCACGGGTGGTCTATCCCGTCTTCAAGGGTATCGTGCTCCCACCATGTCCACCTCCTCGCCTAATGGTGCTAAGCATCCGCATTAGCACCAAACAAGCAACAAACAAACATATTAGTGTCTATACATCAAAACATGTGCACTAAAAATATCAACAACATACTATAAAACACAAACAAACAAATCACATAATTACATTTCAAACACCTCCTCAGAGATAAAGACTATATCTGATCCTCCTGAAATCCACCCCGTGATAAGGAAACTGAGTATGACCATGCGCTGCTCCGGCCGCCATATTCAAGGCAAAATTTCTCCGAATAGGTGGCCCCTCGCCACCACCGTTAAGTAACCAAAATCTTGACCACCGCCTCGACGCTGGTGTCGTGACAACAAAATCTCCAAAGACTAATTCTACCGCAATACTTACACTCTCCGTGAAGAAGGCCACTGTGATAGACGCCAAAGGCAAACTCGCTCACGACCGACATCGGCCCAGTCACATCATCCGCGGCGAAGAGCTAACCCCCAGTTGAACCGCTCACGGCCCACCACTACACTCTCCATCAACAACAACTCCCCACCACTAATCCGGGGAGGCGCTGTCGACCCGTAAATCAAGCAGGATCATCGCCGCATACGCCGATGCACGAACATCTAGCGACACGCGCGACGACCGACCTGGGGCCATGTAATGACCACCGAAAGCAGAATCGCCTATTCGCCGTGTCAGCCTCCCTCGGCATCAGAGGGCCACATTCCACTGGGGAGTCCGAGGAATACACATCCGGGCTTTCAAGCAGAAAGCCACCGCTTCCTCCTCGACGAGGAAGCAGCAGTTTCAGGGCTCCACATCTCGATAGTTAGGAAAGTGAGCAAGTGCTCCGGCCCATATCGGCACTCAAACTTTAGCGTTTCATCACGCCAGTCGCCGACCACCGGGCCTCACTGCCATTCTCACGCAGAAGATCTCCCAGCCTGGGCCATACCACCTCACTTCCATACTAGCTGCTGGCTACCTGCAGACAACCCAGAGGCCTGTATTAGATTAGGTACTTATTCAAGACATCAAATAAGCTGTTTTACCCGTAAACCTTGCCTCAAAGCATGCTGGCTTTACCTCCCACAAGGCCAAGATGAGAGCTGCATACTTTCCCACAAAGGCCGCCGCCAGCTTATTCACAAGACAAAGTGCTGCCCGTGAAAGGCCACCGTTTCGATAGCACAGCGCCAGCCTCAAGCACTCCAGCTGTCACTCCATTGTGGGCTCTCAAGCGGCTTTGTTCGCTTCACATATGCTGCATCATTACAGCAGACGTGATTCAAGGATTGTGGGCGCCACTACGCGCCGCTTCTTTTCACCGAAGTCGCCTCGCCGCATGGGCCCACCTCTACCCAAAACCCCCTCAACCAACTTCCACGCACTTCGCATCACCTTCGCCCAAAAATTAAGACTTCCATAACTAGGGCAGGATCGTTTCGGGATTCCATTTAACTCGCGAACTCAGACAGTTGAAACGTAGGTCTTCTGTGGTTTCTCCGAATTGTCAATCTCCTCCAGTTCGCCTGATCACTAGAGAAGGTAAGGTACGAGGTGGCAAGGGCCCATGTACTATATGTAGGGGTTTCGCCAAACTTCCACTAATCCTTCCGGGAGCCCACGACATCCAATTTTCGAACCGGCTCTTCAGCCATGGGATCAGCATTCCGCCACCTACATCATGACTATCATCGGGTCACTTTTCATCCCGCACCCTCGGGGCGCCCTTTTTCATCACATACAGTAATGCATGCGCATTGTCACATTTATCTAATACATGTTCATATTTTGTTATCCTTCGATATTGTTCACTTTGGTATTTGGTTTTCATGCGTACTTGGTCAAGATCTTCCACGCCAATTCTTCGTATATACCAAGACCGGGTAATGTAGTCTCTCCCATCGTATTGCATTTCTTTTCATTCCAAATACACTTCTCTGATATTGGCCTTTAGATACCCATTCCCGGCTCAGCAACAGTATCCACACCTCCATTTGCATTTTTCGGTAAATCTGCCACCCCAGAGTATCCTCACCTACATGAGTTGTCCCATACATAGCACCTTTTGGCACTTCCTGACACTCATGCTTTTTCATTATCCTTTAGGGATGGGAGTCCGTAGTCTTCATCATGTTGCAGATCAACCACATACTTCTTCTTCATGTTTGCTAGCTTCCCATGCGATTCCCCAGATTATCATGATGTCAGCTCATTTTACCTCGCACACCAAGTGCTCATGAACCGTCCATCCACCCACTATCAGCCCATCTACTAACCGGACTATATCACCTACCTCATACGTAAACTCGCCAATGTGGCCCCCACCATCAATTTTTTACCAACATTTTTGTCCTACCAGGGGCACTCATTTTACACCGGGGCACCTCGCTTCAGATTTTGTACATCTTTCCCAAAATATTCATTGCCATCGACAAACATCGCTTTATTACCGCCTTTGTCGCCATCAAGTATGCACCTACGCTCCTTTTGCATACAACGAACCCATTTCACCCTTGGTTTGAGCATTACTTCCCATTTTCCCTCGCTGATATCACCGCCTATATCTTCAGAGTACTACTTAGGTCACTTACCATTTATCCTCCTAATTTGTTCACCTTTGTCCCGCGTTTGGCACAACTTATCACCGGTCTGGTCGTCTCTCTGACACTTGACCTTGTTACCCTGCTGTCGCTTTAATACCTTTCTCTCCTATATCCTCCAACCAAGTACTTTGAGTCATTCCACTTTTACCTCATTCATGTACCTCACGCTCATCACTTCAGTCGATTCCACGGAGCACCTTTTTTGTTTCTGGGAGTCGCGTCCTCCTTTGTCGACATCAACACACTTTTCCAAAGGGCGACATGTGATCTTTGGCTATCCCTCTCATTTCCCATTCAATGAGCCGCATCTCGGACGGCAATGGGGAAACACCATTTCTTTATGATGTCGTTGATCCTCATAACATTCGATTCCAACACTCTCTCATGTTATGTGGGTCTTACTATGATATTGCGCTTTTTATCATCAATTACCGGAGACCTCTGAACTTGGTAGGCCACCACTGCCCACATCACTGCCGCTGTTTACTCCGCGACTACTACCACTAGTTCAAAGTATGTTCCTTTGCAAAACTGTCTTCTGCCTTTATCATTCCGCTTCCGAGGGCCGCAATGTCTACACTTCAACAATTCACATTTTCTCTTCGGGAAGTTACATCACACGGCATGGGCATGCCCACTGCTTGTACACACTTGTATATTGTTTTCACACCTTGTAGAAGGTCATATCTACAGGTTCCTTCCTTCTCCAACGATTGCTCTCTATACGTACCACTCTTCTTGCTTCCTTTACAACACCGCTTCACCAAAGAAAACATTGATGAATTTCGCCACGCTTTGCTCCTAACTCTCATCCATCGGGGCATCTCATATCACTGAAATTTCATCACAAGTAGGCGACAAGAACTCGCAGATCATCAACACGTAAAACAACTGCTCATGGCATAAGATTAATTCCACAGCACAGCCAAAGGGTCAAACTATGCAAAATGGCTGTAATTAAAAGTGCTTATGTAACTCCATCATGCAACATGGCTACAAGGTAATATCATCTTTCAGATTTTGGCTTATATGCTGACTTCATGTGTGCAAACCAAGGCCGCTAAACGGTGCATTTCTATAGGGAGCCCGGGTCGGCCTCCCCTAAACTGCACTGATCGGCTCCTCGTAAGTCAGATTGACATCAAACTGAAATTAATCAAGGTGGGAGGCTGGTCAAAGACCTAATTGTGCTCTAAAGAGCCTCTTTTCACATTCAAAAGAGGTTGCATAATAACTCCATGTTTATTATAAAAAGCCATGGATGACCACCATTTCTTCAAGGAATTCTTCATAATCATATGCCGTTGAGATTGCTAGAGACCTCTTTCTTTGGTAATACACATTGTAAGTCATGTATTTCATAAGCTATTCACCCCTCCTTGTGTGAATAAGCTTGGAGTTCTTTCATCCACATTTCATCTTTTCAAGGAGAGTAAATCAAATTTGAGGGTCTCTAAAGAGCTCTTCCATTGAGAGAGAGGGAAGGGGACCCAACAGTCCTCTTTCTCTCCATTGTGTATCTTGATTTCATCTAATGACCAGCTAATACATTGGTGATATTGGTCCATTGTTATTTGTTTTTATTTTTATTTCCATGCTCATGCTTTTATTTAGTTTCTTTTGTTTTATTTTTGTTAATAGTTTAGTTGTTTTCTTTCTAACCTTTAAGATTACAACACCATGACTAGCAAAGCCCAACTAGGCATGTAAGCACTCACTTTTTTCTCACACATCGACGAAAAGAGTGCAAAACAAATATAACAAATGCTGGGCTGCATAATTTTGTTAGTAGGGATATAAATTGTTGGAGTTACCTAGTGTTATTGTTAGACAGCTGGCTTAGGTTGATGGATAGTTGGTATGGATTTTGGTTTTCATTGATGTCAACCCTTGAGAGTGATATATTGTAGATTTATTTCAACCCTTGGTGATTGATGTCAACCCTTGAAGAAAGTTCGTAGCAAATCTCGAGAGGCACAAAGGTTTGGGTAATGGACCCAAGGTTGTTTCATGTATAATTGAAGATTTTAATATATTTGAAGGTATTACCATTATATATGGATAGTACATCTCATTCCATTCGTAAGGGAATGTCACATAAGTCCTCACGCTAGAGAGTTATGGCCATGAGAAGTTGGAGAACCCAGTTTGGGTAATGGACCCAATTTTTTCATGGATAATGGTATGAGTTTGATATTTGCAAGTAATACTATTCTATATGATAGTACATGTCATTCCATTGGTGGTATGTGGAACATCACATAAATACTCAATGTTAGAGAGTTATGGCTTTTATGAAGTTTGAGGACCCTAATATGTTGGCTTGAAGCCCCAAAAGGTCAGCAGTCTAAGAGTTTGCAAAGAAGAAATTATTATTTAAATGATAAAAAGTAAAGAAAAGTCAAGAAGGATTATTTAAATAATAAAGTGAAGTGACAAAATCAAAGAAGATTATTTAAATGATAAAGTGAAGTGACAAAGTCAAGGAGGAATATTTAAATGATAGTGTAACGGAGAACTTTATAATTATGGAAAGTGGTCAACCCTAAAAATGAGGAAGATAGGTTAAGTGACCTATAAATGGGTTAAGTGACCTAGAAATAGGTTAAGGGACCTAGAAATGGGTTAACTGAACTCGAAATAGGTTAAGTGACCTAGAAGATGCTTCTAAGGAAGATATTTGGAGAGTATAAATAAGAGGCAAGACTCTCTCATTTTACATCACACTTGAGAATATTGAATATATATAGGTGACGGAGGTAACCAAAGGATATATAAGCCTAATTTCAGAGGGAAGGTGAAGAAAAGAAGGCCGAAATTCAAGGGAGGATAAATTATTTTGATGATGCTTTCTAAGGTATGTTATTTACAAGTCATCTCACCATTTTCGCAATAACATTTTTTCTAGAATGGTTCATACCATAAAATTTATATTCCATTGAGGAAACATATCCAAGTATCTATGGTACAAATTTCATCTTGTGGGTTGTTTTATTTTTGGAGTTACACTCAGTGGAAAATAGGGTTTGTGGCTAGTCCTAAAACTAGTCTAAAACAAGGGTTTCAAGTAAAAACGTCATAAATTATTCATAACAGATCCAAATTCAGTAAGAAAAAATGTATTGGTTAGAGTAAGATCTATAGTATTCTTTGAAACATTTTCAGATCCATTCAAAAAATATTCTATGTGGGGCATGCTCTACAAGGTCGCTCTCTAGAATAATCCATAATTTAGCAAGGTATGTTATTTTTGCTATAAATCCTTTTCTTAGAGGTTCTAAGTAGTGAAACCTGGAAGAATTGCATAAAACACACTGAATAACATTATGTACTATTTTCAGATCTTTATTCATTACAGGTACATAGTTATGATTATTTCAAGTTAGGGTTGTTGACTAATCCAAAACTAGTCATGTGAGACTAAAGTAAAGTTTGATGAA
>SNQJ01S0003794.1:236751-249041 GCA_010110895.2 Picea sitchensis | reverse complement strand
ACCCAATGACCTGGATTAGTCCAAAACCCTAATTCCTTAACCGGAAATAGAAAACCATCGGCAAAAACCATGTGCCGAAAACCACCTAATACCATGTGGTCCCGGAAATATGTCAGCCCGGCGAAAATATGTCGGCCCGAAACCGACGAAAAATATGTCGACACTACTACTCATGCAAAGAATATAACACATACCCAACAATATTCACCATCCACACTAGCCGCAATACATTTCCCTCATAAAAGAGNTACAATATACATATAAGATCCAGTGGCATCCAAAACCCTAACCCAATGACCTGGATTAGTCCAAAACCCTAATTCCTTAACCGGAAATAGAAAACCATCGGCAAAAACCATGTGCCGAAAACCACCTAATACCATGTGGTCCCAGAAATATGTCAGCCCGGCGAAAATATGTCGGCCCGAAACCGACGAAAAATATGTCGACACTACTACTCATGCAAAGAATATAACACATACCCAACAATATTCACCATCCACACTAGCCGCAATACATTTCCCTCATAAAAGAGGGTTTCCTTCTAGGAAAAAAAACCCTAACATAATCTCTACCATTAGATCTGCGACCTTATAATGAACGGTCCAGATTTACAATGAAATTACAATAAACAATTACAATATACAATTACAAGGCAATTTTTCCTTCGGTGGCCCACTTGCCGCCAGACCCCCTAGCTGGGGGGATAGCCCCCCCAGACCCTGCAAAGGGGGTACCCCCCCTCTGCACTCCCCCACGTGGAAGAGTGTACACACTTCTAGGGTGTAAATACTTCATGGGGTATAAACATGGCTGAAAGTAAAAGACCTCTGAATCAGGAAGATAATCAGGCTCCACAACCAACAATCTTCCACTTGGAGACTGATCTCGACAACTCCACCATTGTTGTATATGTTGGACTCTGAACCTTCTTGTACCTGGAAAATTCCTCATCTTCATCTTCATTCTTTAATACCAACTAAAACTATGCAGCAACTCAGTTTCTCCCTGGTTACTCCCTTTGTTAACATGTCTACAGGATTATGGCTAGTGTGTATCTTTTCCAACTTCAAATGCCCATCTTCCAAGGCGGATCGTATGAAGTGGTACCTCAACTGTATATTATTAGTCTTCGAATAGAATGTTGAGTTCTTTGCAAGATGAATGGCACTCTCACTGTCACAGTACAACCTCCGATTCTCTTGCTTCTCTCCCAATTCCTCCATAAACCTCTATAACCAAATCATCTCTTTACTAGCCTCTGTAGTAGCAACATACTATGCCTCTGTTGTTGAAAGTGAAACAACCTTTTGCAGTTTTGAAATCCAACTTACTGATGTTCCACCTATAGTAAACACATACCCTGTGGTACTCCTCCTGCTATCTTTATCACCTGCCATATCTGAATCAACATATTCTTGTAGAACAATTTCTGAACCTCCAGAACATAATGCATGATTAGCAATACCTCTCAAGTATCTGAGAATCCACTTTACTTCCTCCCAATGTTCTTTACCTGGATTGTTCATATATCTCCTCACAACTCCCACTGCATGTGCAATATCTAGTCTTGTGCAAACCATTGCATACATCAAGCTGCCAATTGTTGATGAATATGGGACCCTAAACATGTATTCTATCTCCTCCTGTGTCTTGGGACAGATTTCCTTAGTTAATTTGAAATGGCTGGCCAAAGGTGTACTAACTAGTTTTGCATTCTGCATTTTAAACCTCTCCAACACCTTCTTTGTGTACTCACCCTGAGACAATGTCAGTTTGCGATTTTTCCTGTCTCTTGTTATTCTCATACCAAGGATTTTCTTTGCAGCACCCAAATCCTTCATCACAAATGAATTGGATAATTTATTCTTGAACACATTTATATCCTGCATATTAGACCTTGCAACAACCATGTCATCTACATACAATAGCAAGATAATAAAGCTTCCATTTTCTATCTTTTTAAAATAAACAGAGTGATCAAAATGGCATCTACTATAACCTTGTTATGTCATAAACTTGTCAAACTTCAGATACCACTGCCTTGGAGCTTTCTTTAGGCCATATAAGCTCTTCTTCAACCTGCATACCAAATTCTCCTCCCTTTGACCTCATACCCATGTGGATGTTGCATATAAATCTCTTCCTCCAAATCCCCATGGAGAAAAGTTGTTTTTACATCTAACTATTCAAGATGCAAATCTTCTACTACCACAAGACTTAAAATAGTCCTAACTGAAATCATTTTAACAATAGGAGAAAATATTTCATCAAAATCTATACCTTTCTTTTGTGCAAACCCCTTTACAACAAGTCTAGTCTTGTACCACTTTTCTCCTCCATCTTCTTCCTTCAACTTGTAAACCCATTTATTCTGCAATGCTCTTTTTCCCACAAACAACTGAACCAAGTCTTAATTTTGGTTATTTTCCAAGGAATCCATTTCCTCTTTCATGCCTTGCTCCCACTTCTTTTTGGTGTCTACCTACATTGCCTCTTCATAACATTCTGGTTCACCAGAATCAATCAACAATAAATAATACAATGAATGAGAGTATCGTTCAGGGGGTATACTTAACCTGGTAGAAATTCTAACAACACTTGCAGGTGTTTGAGGTACCTGCTTCTCCTGTTGTTGTACATTTTCATTTTTTGGTTCCTTTGAAATTTCTTTTTCATTGATCTCATCAAGCACTGTGTATTCTTACTTTTCTTTTTCCTATTTCTTTCCTTGTAACTGATCTTTGTACATGACCTTCTCATTGAATATGACATCTCTACTCCTAATTATTTTGTTATTTTCATAATCCCATAAGAGATAACCAAAATCATTAACACCATATCCAATAAAGGTACACATCTTGGATTTTGCCTCAAGCTTTGTTCTATTTTCTTTATCAATATGGACAAATGCTTCACAACCGAAAGTTTTCAAAAAATAATAGTTTAACTTTTTTCCTATCCATTCCTCCTCTAGAATTCTACCATCCAAAGATCTTGAAGGTCCTCTATTTATTAAGTAAACAACAATATCTACAACATCTACCCAAAACTGTAAGGTAAAACCAACATGCAATTTCATACTCCTTGCACGCTTCATGATTGTCCTGTTCATCCTTTCTAACACACTATTTTCTTGTAGTGTTCTTGGAACTGTCTTCTCTCTACAAATCCAATGGTATGAACAATAATCATCAAACTCCTTACTGCAATATTCACCTCCATTATCTGATCTGAGACACTTCAACGTTTTTCCTGTCTCATTCTCAACCAAATCTTTCCATTTCTTAAAAGTATCAAAAACATCAGATTTTTGTTGAATGCAATAAACCCAAGTTTTTCTAGTTGCATCATCAATAAAAGTAATATAATAATGACAGCCACCAAGATATGATACCTGAGATGGTCCCCATACGTCTGTATGCACACGCTCTAACCTTTCACTCTTCTTTTCTTTTCTGACTCTAAGAAATCTGACTATCTTATGTTTTCCATAAACACAATGCTCACAGAAGTCCAAATCAATTTGTTTAAGATCAGGAAACAAATTTATTTTGTGAAGTATCTGCATCCCCTTCTCACTCATGTGTCCAAGCCTATGATGTCACAGTGTTGTATCCACTCCTTTAGAATCTAAATATATAGAAGACTCAGTATTACATGTACATAAATACAATGTACCTACCTTCTCTCCTTTTGCTATCACGAATGATCCTTTGATGACCTTCCACGTCTTATCTGTAAATATGGATATAAAACCTTCACTTGCCAACTTCCCTGTTGAAATTAGTTTTTTTCTTAAATCTGGAACATGTCTTACCTCTTTCAACAACCATTGGTTTCCATTGCATTGCTTTATTTTTACCTTTCCCATTCCAACAATTTTGCATGGTGCATCATCACCCAAATGAACCTGTCCAAAATCACCTTAAACATAATCTAGAAAATGTTTCCTATGGGTTGTGGCATGAAATGAAGCCCCTGAATCTACTACCCAAGACTCATAAATATTATCTACAGAAAGAACCAAAGCATATTGTAACACATCACCTGTTACATTTACTTCCTGATTTCTCTCCTGCTGTCCATCTCTTTGTTTCTTTGGAGCTCCGCAATCTTTCTTCAGATTTCCTTTCTTCCCACAATTCTAGCACTCTATCTTTCCAAGTCTGGATTTGGATCTGCCCTTCCTAGAATTCCCACGGTTCCCAAAACCCTTTCCTCTATCCTTTTGTCTTCCCATGTTCTCCATGTTCAACGCATTTCTTGATGTCTCACTTGTGCTTTTCCATCGCATTTCCTCACTAAGGATAACACCAACAAGATCATCAAATTTTAAAGTATTTGAACCATAGACAGAGTTACTTACAACCATGACCAAGCCATTCCAACTTTCTGACAATGAGCACAAGATTAGAAGAGCCCTGACCTCATCATCAAAGTCCACTTTTACAGAACTTAGTTGATTAGTAACCGTATTAAAATCATTTAAATGATCTGTAACAGACCCACCTTCTGACATCTTCATATTAAATAATCTCTTCAGTAGAAATACCTTATTGGACACCGAGGGTTTTTCATACAATTTGTCCAATGCATCCATCAAACCCTTTGTTGTCTTTTCTTTGGAAATATTGAAATCCACCGATGCTGCCAGGCTCAGCCATCTCGTTCCTAGAGCCTTTCTGTCAAGAATCTCCCATTTTTCATCCTTCGTAGCCGCCGACTTCTTTGCTCTTTCGCACAATGGTAGGAACAGATCCTTCTGATATAAATATTCTTCCATCTGCATCTTCCATAACTGGTAGTTTTGGCCTTTAAATTTCTTGACCCTAAACTTTCCATCTTCTTACATTGCTCCCACACAAACCAGGAACCTTCTTTTCCTGCGAGTTACCTTTCGCTCTAATACCAGTTGTTAGAAAAATAGGACCGCAAAGCAATAAAATAAAACAAATGCGGAAACAAAACACAAAAGATACACAATACAAGAGAGACATAGGTTTACGTGGTTCACCCAGTGTGGGCTACATCCACCAAAGAAATTGCCAGGTCCTTCGTTTATTATTATCCAACAAATGAAGGGATACAACCTACAACAAAACCCATTTTAACTTCCTCTTATTTCTCTCACAGTCTCCTATATTAGAATACAATATTCACCATCCACACTAGCCGCAATACATTTCCCTCATAAAAGAGGGTTTCCTTCTAGGGAAAAAAACCCTAATATAATATCTACTATTAGATTTGTGACCTTATAATGAACGGTCCAGATTTACAATGAAATTACAATATACATTTACAAGGCAATTTCTCCTTTGGGGGCTTCTCCCCCGAACCCCCATTGGGGGACGCTGCCGTTGAACCCCCACTAGGGGCTCGCTTACCCCCATACCCCCCAGCTGGGGGGGTAGCCCTTCCAGACCCCGCAAAGAGGGTACCCCCCCTCTGCACTCCCCCGCATGGAAGAGTGTACATACTTTTGGGGTGTAAATACTTCATGGGGTATGAACATGGTTGGAAGTAAAAGACCTCTGAATCAGGAAGATAATCAGTCTCCACAACCAACACCCCCCTAAGCTAAGTTTCCCCACGATATGAATGCATGTCCTAAACTTGACACTTGTCATATTGGAAGTTACTTTTTTCCACTTGTCCCCAACTTTAGAAATTAGGATACACTAATTATCCATACTTTATGTTTTAGGAAATATTAATATAATATTCCTTGAATTTTGGCCCTCCCTTTCCCTAACTGGTGAAGTTCAATCCCCTATCTCTTTTATCGTGGTTAGTCTGTCCGCAGTGATGTATTTTATATTAGTCATGATTCATGTACAAAGTAGGTGCATTGGCCCTTGACATCTAGGCGTGCTGGCCTAAGTCCAATACATAAGCATTCCTGCTTATAATACTAGCTCATCAACCTATAATGCATATTATATACACAAAGGTTCGCTGACCTTAATATTGTGTGCACTTATTTACTGTGCACTGTATCCTTTGTCTTTAAGGTTGCGTGCACCTTAGTTACTATGCGTGGTATTCATAAATGTGCACATTACATCCCTTTACTACACAATATATGTGCACACCATGCCATGAAAGGTGTATTACAAAAATGATGTCTAAACATCTCACTAGCTTAAATATAAGTGGATTATATTTACATTTGGGTTCGGCCGATGGATATTACACGATTCCTCATGGTCTTAGTCGGACTTCTATTCAAGATATAGACATATCAAACCACTGCATCTCCCCAATATTCATTTGAAAGATGCTTCTCTTTCAACATGCTTTGAGCCATATTGATGATGATCCGATTCTTCCTTTCAACCACTCCATTATGTTGTGGAGTATATCGAGCATTAAACTTCCATTTAATTCCATGAAAATCACAAAATTCAATGAATTCATTTAGTTTATACTCACCTCCTCTGTCATACCTCAGGATATTAATGCTTCGATCACTCTCATTCTCAACGATAGACTTAAACTTCTTGAAAACTTCAAAGGCTTCAGATTTCTACTTCAACAAATACAACCAAGTCTTCCTACTGAAATCATCAATAAAATTCATAAAATAAACACTACCAATAAAAGAAGGTGTTTGCATAGGTCCACACAAATTCGTGTGGACAATTTCCAATGGATCTTTTTCTCTATAGGAAATACCTGAAACAAATTTCTCGCTGTGATGTTTCCCAAGTATACAACTCTCACAAGAGCTTGTAGGTTGCTGAATACAGGGCAACCCCTTTACCATCTGCTTCTTCTGTAACATATCTAAGCCACCAAAATGTAAATGACCATATCTCAAATGCCATAACCAAGATTCATCTAAACTTCCAACTTTATAAGCATTCAAAGAACCACTCAAATCATTTATCATAACAAGTGGAAACATTCTATTCTTGGTCATGTCTACTCTTGCAATCAACTGTTTGCTAGGTAATTTATCATAGATTGTACATGCTTTGTTCTTGAAGAACACTATGTACCTTTTCTCCATTAGTTGTCCAACACTAATAAGATTGCATTTTAAACCATGCACGAAATAAACATCGTCAATATTTATTCTCTGATTATTCTTAGTATAAACTGGAACTACACCTTTACCATTAACTGTAACCTTGCAGTCATTTCCCAGTTTTACTTCGGACTGAATACTAGTATCAATAGAAGAAAATAAATCCTTATTACCAGTCATGTGGTTACTACAACCACTATCCAAAAACCAAATATTATTATCACTTTCCTGAGTGACATTACAAGTCAAGAACACGGGATTTTGATCATCCTGAAACTCATTTGTAATATGTGCAGACTTATTTCCATCATCTGCATGCTTCTTCCAACATTTATTAGAAAAATGCCCAAACTTCTTGCAATAATAAAATTGTACATTAGACTTATCATACCTCTGATATTCTTTCTTCCATGGTTTGTTGTTGCTCCCTCTTAAATTAGGAGGATTCAGCTAGGACTTGTCTTCAGACTCTGATTCAGTTATGTTGTCCCTTCGACCAGAAAATCAACCTCCTCTTCCACAATTATAAAACCTTCCTCTGCCTTTGCCTCTGGTAACATGCAGTTGGGATTTGAAATCATGCTCCATTGAACCTTCTTCATATCTAGATATCCTAGATTCATGAGCAACAAGTGAACCAGTTAATTCATCAATCTGCATTTGACTTAAATCTTTAAATTCCTCTATGGGTACAACTACAAGTTCAAAATTCTTGGGTAAACTTCTCAGCACTTTCTCAATAACTCTATTATTCTCAACATCATCTTCATACTGCCTGAGCTAGTTCACAACACTCATCACTTGAGTCATGAAAGTATCAACACTTTCATTATGCTTCATCTTCATATTTTCGAAGTCCCTTCTCCAGTTCTGCAACTTGACTGTCTTCACCTTGGACACACCTTGATAACAGGTTTCAAGGATTTCCCAAGCCATATTCAAAGATGTAGCACTAGAAATCTTCGTAGAAATAGATTCATTTAATCCTTGCTAGATTAATCCAAGAGCCATGTTATCCTTTTTCCTATTTTCCTTCAACAAAACACAGTCAACATTAGAGAGAGCCAATTCTATTGCTACATCAGCTAGCTCAACATAACCATCAATAACATAGGTCCATAAATCCTGAGAACCTAAAATCGTCCTCATTCGAATATACCAAGAGTCATATGACTTCTCGCTTAGGACATGAACCTGAACCTGAGAAGAAATACTACCAGACGCAACCATTTATATAAAATTTGAAAGAAATTAAATAAACCTTCACGCAGGAAAACAAGAAGGTAAAATTGGGCACCAACAGGAATTATCTGCACTGAATTGAGAAAATAGCAGGATGGACTATAGGCTCTGATACCAAATGTAAAAAACGGAGGCACATCGTGGTTCGGGTTTCGGCGTTTACGAACACCCAACACAAAACAAAAAAACTATTCCCAAAATGTGAAACGAGGCTTATCGAAATTCAGGGTTCAACATTTACAAACAACCAACACAAAAAATAAAACAAAATGACAATTTCTGAATCGTGAAATGCGAATAGACTTTGGGCCCACACTTCAGGTTCAGAGTTTTTAAAACAAAATAACTCTGCGTGCTCCAACAAATAATAGTTTGAGAAATGATTAAGGCTAAGATATGAATTGAATGAGTTTACAAACTCAATAAAAGAAAATATCAATGGAGAGAACACCTCCGAATACAAAAAATCAAAATTTTCATTCAATATATTTTTCGAGAGATGTTGAGTACAATCTGTTTCAGGTATTTATATAAACAAAAATTGCCCCTTTGATCTCTAGAAAAATTTAATTAAAATAGTGATGGTATATCGTGGCCTTGAAAGGTTAAGGCGACCACACTTGAGCTATTTAGGGAAAGCCAGTAAAACTGTTCTTAATCCTCTAGTCTTGAAGGGTAAAGACGACCACCGCTGTGTCATTTTTCATGTAGTGAAATGATTATAATCTGACACTTTCCGGTATCCATCTTACGTTGCTCGGTTTGTTCTTAATCCGTTTGTATACTTCGTGTCCCTCGAGCTAAAAAAATACCACTCTAGATCTCTTCCAGGCAGAAGATATTTCTCTGCACACAACAAAAAATGTCGCACACAACAAAAAATGTCACAACAAAATCTCAAGTTGACAATTAGACAGTAAGGGCATCAGGGTTGTATTGAGCAATGTTTTTACGGTAAATTGAAGCTGGCCAAGAAACACTAAGCATTCTTATTCTATTGAACATGGTTCAGATCACTCAATCTTCATAACACAATTCACAATTAACAACAAAGATCATGTAACTTACCCGGCAAGTCCCACGACTCACACTTGTAGATATCAAGCTCTAGAATAATCTCAAGCTCTCTCTTCCAACCATGAACTTGTTAGAATAATCTCGAAATATATTTCCGCTGTATTCGAGAGTTTGTTCTACCAGAATCTCATTTTAGATTGTAAGATCCACAAATAAAGGATTCAACTCTTGGTTTATAGGTGAGCTCTATAATTATAAATGTACCTAGTTTCCTTCGATGAAATCAAGTGTTGTGAGATCCGTCTCACTTCTGTGTGAGATTTTTGTTAATTTTTAATATGGTATCAGAGCTGTGACGAAGATGTGAGAAAGTCATCGCCTGCCACTACCATGAGCGTAGCTATTCGCTGGTGTTGACGTGAGGACGCATTGAGTGTCTCCTTGGTTGTTCGTTGTAGAGCAGATTGATAACTACATGAGGAAATAATGAGGGGGCCAATCATTGTTGTTGGAGCTGGAAGGAGCCGTCGCTACCTGATTTAGTGAGAGAGGTCATCTGTGTGCTCGTGCGTGTTGTGCACGTTAAAGGAGTTGTCTGCTTACGTGTTGACTGCGTGCAACTGTTAGATATCTGTGAAATTGTTGGTGTTGTGGAATATACAGTTGCATGCTATTGGAGTATTGATGTTTGCTATGTTTGAGCAGTGGAGAATCGTCGTTGACTTCTTGTGAAGAGCCCGCATGAACGGTTAAAGACTGTCTGCATGTGGATTAAATAACTGCTTCCTGGTGTTGAATGAAATCGCTCCCAACATTTTTTTTTAAATTAAATCGTTGCTCTGAATTTAGTGTGAGATCGTTGTCTATGTGTGGAAATCGCTTGGTACTTGCTGTCAGTATTTGTTGTTCTTCTCTGGAGTTGTTCACTTGGTAAAATCCAATTTCCAGTTTTTTTTTTTTTATCTTGGTGAATAATCTTTGAATTATTTGTGGTAAAAGATGGCAAATCCTCTTGCTAATTCATATTTAAATGAATCCACCAAGCTTGATGGAGAAAACTATGTTAACTGGAAGTTTAAGTTGACCACCATTCTCAAGGCATATAGCCTATGGATGATTGTCAAAGGTGATGAGCCCAAACCAACTATTGTTGCCTCGATTCCATATTGGGATAGGTGAGAGATGAAAGTGAAAGTGTTGGTGTGCATGTCTATGAAGGACACCATCATTCCTCATATAAGGGACTGTAAGACTTCCAAAGAGACTTGGGGCGTCCTGAAAGGTTTGTTCAAAACTTCTAATGCAAATCACATTTTATTTTTAAAAACCATGCTACTATCTATCAAAATGGAAGCCAATGAAAGCATAAGAAATTTTGTTTCCAGAATTAAAGATTTAAGTGATAAGCTGGGTGACATTGGTGAAAAAGTTTCTAGTAGTTGTTGTTGGGAAATAATACCCTACAGACTAGCAAGATAGGCTTAGGCTTGCATGCAAATCATGACCTTAAATAAATCACTTTTAACCTATCCGCCCAAAACTTAAAACCCCTTTTTCACATACAAACATGGAAAGGACCTACTAACCTTTTTACTGATGTTTGGTGTAGATCCTCCATTGCGCTTTTGTCTGTTTGCCTACGCTGCTCCTTCCAAAGACAATCCTGCAATCAAGACAAAACACTACGCATGCATGCTATTTTTCTATTTGAGGGTTAGAGATTAAGAATAAATCAAATAAATCATGTGTGACTCATGCATTGGGACAGGAAAAGTATTCTTTTATTATATTCAAAATGACTAAACTTACAATGAATGTTGAGACCGGCCACCGTTCCTTGATATTGATCCTGGGTTCCTCCTCTTCTTTGTCCTCCAACTGCTTTGCGTTAATTCTCCTTAGGCTTGAGGAAAGGCTAAAGGGTTGGGACAAATGGATTTGGCAATTGGGTAGAGTTTCTTTGCTATATTTTTCCTCTCCAAATAGTACCCCTACCCCTTATATTATAGGCTAGAAGGATCTAGGGTTTTGGACGAACTCTCGGCCATGCATGGCTGGGAGTTTCAGTTAACTGACCCATAGATTTTTGTCCCGTCGGCAACTTTCCTGTTTTTGTGCTTTGTTAGGTAAACGCAGGTTGTAGTAGGCCTTCCAGCGTTCATACATGTGCAGTAGTGAGTTAGGGCGCGTGTCACTTGATTTGAGAGGATTTTCAAGATTTTATTCAGCATGGATTTGGCAAGGAAGAGATATGAGTTGGCCTGATGCCAGGTAAGCATGTATGGTGCAATTTAGGGTTATAACAGATGCCCCCTAATGTGTGATGTCAGAAGAGCATCTGATGGCCGAAATACATTACCAATTCTTTACCAATCTGTACTGATATGCTGAATCAATGAGCCTAGAAATCAGGAATCAGGAGGTGCCGTCTGCAAAATAACAAATGTCTTACCGAGGCGGGCATACCCATGCTCGGGATAAAATAGAACCATAGCTACCAATCAAATACACTGTAGATCCATTTCAAACAACTATGAAGAGTAGCCGTGAATAATACACAACAGAGCTACATCTCGAAATCAGAAAGATATAGATATAAAGTATCCATCTCCCAGAAGTTGATTCGGCCTGATGGCTGTAATTCAGAGCTTGAGAAACAACTTCAAAATATTCTAAAACTCGGGTAGGAGTGTAATATGAGTGTACGAATGCACTACCCAGAGGTATTTGACGGCTCGTCGGTTATGGACTTGATAATCTTGATGATTGGACTTAAGGCTTCAGTGATTTCGAACAAAGACTTGATTGGACGTTCAGGATGGCCAGGTATGCGGATAAGAGACATATTGCAGAGGGGCCGACTCAAGCTTAGTGAAAAACTTCCCTTGGATAATAGCACGACAAGTGATAAGACTCAGGCAGCATATATGTTAATCATAAGTCTACGAAGCAGGAGGCAACGCAAACTCTCCATATGTTTGGAAGAGTAACCAAA